>VBSM01000373.1:1895640-1945140 GCA_008086735.1 Cheirogaleus medius | reverse complement strand
AAGCTATAACATCCAATCAGGAACAGTGGGGTTCAAAAAGTACCCAATCAGGATCGCGCAAGCAGCGTGGCCAGAGGACAGGAGCAGGCGGCCGAGCAGAGAGCAGGCCCGGACCGGCACACGAGGCCCGGCTCCAGCATTCACCCGCACACCCGCCTGCCGCCGCCTCCAGCCTGCTCCGCACAGCACCGGCCTACTGGGATGTGGAGCGGTGGGGAGGCGGCGAGCAGCCACGTCCCAGTGCCCGATGGTTTTCCCCATCACTAAATCTCTGTTAATCTGATAGGTAGAAAATGGCATTTCTGAGGGAAGTTTAGGGAGTGATTCTAGAAAAGACAAGATTAGCCATGCCTTGATCAATGTGGAAACTGAGTCGTGGATACAGTCAGGGGAATTTCATTGTACTATTCTATTTAAGTATGGGTTTAAAGTTTTTCAAAATAAGAAGCTTGATAAAAGAGACACTTACATGTATTTGTTTTTCTGGGTCCTGTCTATCCATATCCTTTTCCCATTTTTCTACTGTGTTGTTGAAACGTTTCTATTGATTTATAAGAAGTAATTTAAGTATTAGGGAAATTAGCTTTTTTATTGTAAAACAATTTCTAAGTATTTTTCCTACTTTGTCTTTTAACTTTTGAACTTTTGGAATTCTTTTAATAAATTTGAATTTAACAATCTTTGTTTTATGACTTCTGAGTTTTGTATCATAGCTAGAAAGACCTTTCTCAGTCCAAGATTATTTTTTAAATTCTTCTATGGCATTTTCAACATTTCTTTCTGAGCTTTTTGTTTTGTTTTGTTTTTACACTTAAAGCTTTGGTAGATCTACAATTCTGATGGCACTAATATTTAAGACAGGGATCCAGTTTTATTTAGATGTTTGTCCTGTTGTCTGAACATTATTTATTATATGATCTGTCTACTCTTCATCAATTTCATCTCCCTTTTGTCAGATACTGAATCTCTATAGGTATCAGAGCCTATTCACGGGCCAGAGCCTCCCACGGTCTGTCTGGGATAGCTAAAACCCATGACTTCTTTCCTCATCTAATTGCATCGACTAGTACCCCCAGAACAATGCTAAATAGTAATGGTGAGTGGATATCCTGTTCCTAACTTTAACAGGAATACTTTGTATTTCTCCATTAAGCATGATGCTGATCTGAGATTAAAATAGGTATCTTTTATTTTAAGGAAGTATTCAACTATTACTAATTTCTGAAGCAACTCCAAAATCTCAGTGACTTAACCACTTCAGTACCAGCATCGACTATAGTTGATAGCCACAGATGAACGCGCACAGCCCAGCGTCGACTATAGTCGACAGCCGTGATATGAAGGCGCACAGCCAAGTGTCAACTTTACTCGACAACCGTGATATGACTTTTCTAATTTTTCATTTATCAAAATAAAATTGTGAACATTTAAAAATAACATAATGAAAACATATATGTACATGTTACCTATTCTGATTTACATTACAAGTAAAGCTGCCTGTAAAGTAAAACAAGCTTTCAGTGCTTTAAAGCTTTCCTCATCACACAAGAGCAAAACAGATTCGTCGTCAATGCACAGCACAAACTATCGTGTGGACTGTGAGTGCCGGCTGTGGGCAAGTTTTCGCGGCCGGTGAGCGAGGTACCGAAGTGGTTAAACAAACAACAGTGGCTTCTGATACCTGCTTCCATGATAGCTATGGCAGGTGAGTGAATGGCTAGAAAGTCAGACACCACATTGCATTCACCAAACAAGTCACACGGCCATGACCAACCATGAGGGGATGAGGGATGGGGAAGGAAATGCAATTCTCCCATGTGCTTGGAGGTAGAGGTAAGCCAGAAATAAGGTAACTGGAAGTACCCATGCCACTCAGTGTGTATGGAACTATAAATCTGTGTTCTAAAGCCTATCTCACACCTTATCTATGATTGTTTTCATATGCATAGGCATATATTAATATAGTCGGAAAACACTGAAATGCACCTGTAATCCTAGCACTCTGGGGTGGCTGAGGCAGGAGGATTGCTTCAGCTCAGGAGTTGGAGACGAGCCTGAGCAAGAACAAGACCCTGTCTTTACTAAAAATAGAAAAATTAGCTGGGCATGGTGGCGTGCACCTGTAGTCCCAGCTACTCGCAGGCTTAGGCAGAAGGATCCCTGGAGCTCAGGAGTTTGAGGCTGCAGTAAGCTATGAAGATGCCACAGCACTCTATCCTGGGCAGCAGAATGAGATTCTGTCTCAAAAGAAAAAAAATTTGTAGAAATTAAATACAAAAAAAATTTTTAAGCAGTTCCATTTTCAGTAGCCTTCTCCAAATTTTAGAAACAAATTACCCCTTTTTTTCTTTATGGACTATCAGGCACAAAGTGTTACAAGAAAAATACACATATTCTAGGAAAATCAATCAGTCAAGAAATATGAACTAACTTCCTACTGTGTGCAGCAGCTCTTGGAACGTGGATAATCTGTTTTTTCATTCTGATCATTATTCAGAACTTTATTGGTTTGGGATGGATCAGAAGAGGTCAGGATGAAACCTGAGCTAAAAGTGCAATTTGGGGTGGATACTCTTTTGGTTTGTCACAAAGTGAGCACAGTGGGCGTATTAGAGAATAATTATCACCTATAATCAATATCCCTCCCCTGAGTTTTGTTTCCTCAGGAGGAATATTTGGAAGCTGTGACGCTACCCTCACCAGGTGTTCGAGCAAATGATCTGGGGTAAGCTGCTGTTAGTAAGCTCTTCTGCTAAAGAGAGAGAGAAAAGGGAGTGGCGAGGGCATGGGAGAACTCCCCTTCCATCTAAGACTCCATTTTCTCCCCTCTGCCTTCTTCTGACCTCCACCGGCTCACCTGTGTCTGCACTCTTGGTATCTCTGGGGCTCAGAAAACAATGCCCTCAAATGAAGGCCCAGCAGCAGCCTTCTTCTGGGGCTCAGAAAACAATGCCCTCAAATGAAGGCCCAGCAGCAAAAGTTTTTCTCTGACCAGCTCCTGCCCGCCTGCCTCTCAGTCCCAGCCTCCCCCAAGGACAGCCATAGAAACTAGAATCCCTCTTCCCCAAGGCAGGTCACAGAAACCAGAACCTTTTACCCAGAAGCCTTCCATAAAATCTAAAATTATTCTGTGTAAAAACTGGCCATAAAGAAATTATCTGATCTACCTTGCTTGACTGCAGGCCATAGACCCCCATTCCAGAGGGGTACTGCCCCACATTCGGAAGGAAGGAATACGCTCAGAGAGGCCCAGAAGAATCTAGAGAGATGGGCCTGCTGGGTTTCCTAACTCAGTCTATCAGCATTAGACCAACTCTTGCTGTCCAGTAGTATTTCTACACTGCTGTGCACACTTTGTTGAACCTAAGCATAAAAATGGACAATTTCCCCTGTGTCTTTGGGTCTTTATTCTGACAGCTTCTGTGTGTACAGGCTAAATAAATTTGTGCCCCTTTTCTCCAATTATTCTGCATCTTGTCAGTGATTTTTCAGTGAACTTTAGAGGGCTAAGGGTCCCTTTGGCTCCTCCAGTGTCATGACTTGTTTGCCCCTGCAGCTACTGTTTACTGAGAACTGCCATGTACCAGACTCAGTGCCAAGCACAGTGATACAGGGCGGATCGAACACAGATCCTCCTTTGAGAACGTCACACTCCAGTAAGGAAAACAGGCACGTCAGTGAGCATGGCAAGTAGGAGCCAGTCCCGCTGCTTGGAGTGCTGCGAACGCAGCCGCATTTCTGTTAAGCTTCCAGGTTAAATCAGAGCCGGTGCAAGCTTCCACCTGCAGGCTGGCAGCAGCTCCAAAGGCCCAAACTCGCACTTTCTTGTCCTCCTGGATCATCTCGGGGTCCTGGAAGGCTCCACCACAGTCTTCTTCCAAGTGAGGGAAATTCCCGATGTCTCCCAGGATGCTGCTTCTGTTGCGGACCTGATTCTCACTGCCACCCAGCTCTGGGAGTCACCTGTCAGCATTGCTCACCTGTGCCACAGCCAGAGGGTCCTTCAAAAGAGAGATGCTTGGCAGGTTTCTACACCACTCTGTCCTCCATCCTACGTGTCCCCATCACCCAGCCTTCCAGGGCTGTGGTTCTAAAGACTCAGTCCTTTCAGATGCCCTTCCTGCAGAGTCTCCATGGAATTCACAATGACTAATCCTCTTTCCAGACTCGAGGATTCCCCCCGTGGCCTGATTGCTTTCTTTCTCAGTCCCTGAAACACAAAGGCTTTATTTCTTCTCTCTTCCAGGCACTGCTGCCACAAACCCAGGTCTCTGAACTACCTGGCAAGCAGGAGGTCCTCTTCTCGGATGTTCCAGCAGCTCATTCTGTGGTCTTGAATCAGGGCCACAGCTTACAGTTGTGTAAGCTACAAATTGCACAAGTTCAAGAGGGGGACTGCTGGGTCAGAGGACAGATACACACTTAATTTCACAAAGAAATTGATGGTTTTCCAAATGACTGTGCCAGTTTCATACTCCCATTAGCAACGCCCTGTCTCTCCACATCCTTGTCAAGACTTGAGTCATCATGCCTCTAGTTGTTGCCATTCAAATAGGTACGAAGTTGTTTCCATTACTACTGCTTCTAGAGCGGGACTGTGGGTGACATGGAGCTCTTGTCAGTTATAGTCTGGCTTGGTCATGAACTTTTGTGGTCTGAATGTTTGTGTTCTCCCCAAATTTATATGCTAATATTCTAATTTCCAATATAATTTCCAATAATATTCTAATATTCCAATTCTAATTTCCACCCTCTTAGCTGTGAGGATGAAAGCTCATGATGGGATTAGTGCCCTTATAAGAAGAGATAGAGTGTACCCCCTCTGTCGCTCTCTCTGCCACATGGACACACAAGAAGAAGACAGACAACTGCAAAACAAGAAAAAAGCCCTCACCAGAACCCAATCATGCCAGCACCCTGATCTCAAACTTCCAGCCTCCAGAACTGTGAGAAATATATGTTTGTTGTTAATAAGCTGCCCAGTCTATGGTAACTTGTTATAGCAGCCTAAGCCCCCTGAAAGCAGGACCTCTGCGTTAGTGGGAAACTGTAAATATGCTTAATCTGTATGGTATATTTCAAGAATAACCGATAATAGATAATCAAGCCCCTGCCCAAATATTAGTTCTTTCAAACCACTCCAAATGCATCTCCTCTGGGCCCTCAGTCACCGAGTGCAGCACTGTGCACTTCCCCTTGCGGGCCAGCGAGGTGCCTCTGGAGACGGCGCTGCAGAGGGAGAGGCAGCAGGCAGCACAGCACAGTTTGCATTGAATTCAGTGTCACTCTCATTTGGAGCAATTATTTACATTATCCATACTGCAAACCTTTTCTCATCCTCACTTACTATGAACAAGCACTATGGAATGCCAGGCATGACTCTACATGCAGGGGACGGAGCAGATGACAGAGGGCCCTCAAGGAACTCACCTTCTCCTGGAGGAAGAACAAAGCTAACTCCATATTGTGATAATGCTACCAGAAGTGCCTGAACATATTCTCGGGCACCCTCACTCATCCCCAGCACCCCGGGGCAGGGCTACTCAGCCCGCGGTGCAGCCCCTTGCCATGCGTGGGCAGCTGAGAGAGGGACACAGTAGAGCTTCCCAGCCTTGCACACTGTGGTCAGGTCCCTGAAGACCCAGTGGCACCCGCTCCTCATTCCGGGCTTTCTTGTCCATTTTCCCTCCTTCCTAGCATGCAGCTCGTCAGCAGTGACCACAGGGCTTTCAGGCTCTCCCAGGTGAGCAGGAAGAAGTGTCTTCCCTGTTCTCCTGTGCCAGCCTAAGGCCTCTCCCTTCAGCTTGTAAATGCCACCATCTCCCTGTGTCCTCACACGGTCGTCCCTCTGAGTGCGTCTGTGTCCTCATCTCCTCCTCTTATAAGGACACCAGTCACATTGGATCAGGGCCCACTCTAATGACTTCATTTTAACTTGATCACCTCTGTGAAGACCCTCTCTGATCCCACATGAATTCGGGAAAAACACAATGGAGCCTATAACAAGGAGACACCACGTGGCCGCTAAAATGCATCAGCAAATCAAAGGAGATGCTGTCAGGTGCCAGATGAAGATATGCATCCTGCAATAAAAAAATCATCCGAGCCAACAGCAAACTGGAAAAGCAGCTCATTTGAGCTTTAGCTACTTTTATTTCTCTACACCCTCCTCTCTTAACAGCGGGAGGTGGGAGCTAAGTAGTAGACTTAGGAACAGGCTGGCCCTTCAGCTGCGCCATCCTCTGCAAAGCAAGTGTCAGTGACAGCGGCAATCAGAGCAGGTTCTGAGGTCAGGGGAAGGCAAGGACTTGATACTTCTCTGTGACCCAGTAAAACACAGCTAATATCCTTCCAAATTCATGAAAGGGAATTAAATGGAACATTGTATTAAATGTTTTTGCATGTTGCATAGAAGAACTGAATCGGTTTCATGTGCAAACCAGAAGTGTAGAATTGTGAAAGGTAAAAATAAAAGGGGGAATGATAGAAAGTTGATTTTATTGAAAGCAGTAGCTAATGCAGATACCATGTTTCCCCAAAAATAAGACCTACCCATAAAATAAGCCCTAGCAGGATTTCTAAGCATTTGCACAATATAAGCCCTAACCCGAAAATAAGACCTAGTGATGGGTGTGGCTACACAGCATATCTGCACAACCCATTCATTTCGTCGCAGAGCTCTATTGCTCAACATGAGAGATTGGGGCCAATGGTTCTAAAGGAAATAGAGTCGCAAGAAATTCAGGATGGAATCCAGGGTGTGGAGAGTTATGATGATGTTCCAGAAGAAGATGACTTAACTATATTTGAATAAATGTAGATTGTTGTACTATACTTAAAAAAAATAACACATCCCCTGAAAATAAGTCCTAGGGTGTCTTCTTGAGGAAAAATGAATATAAGACCCTGTCTTATTTTCGGGGAAACACGGTACTCGCAAAGTGCAAAGAGCTGCTTCTGAGACAACCGTGGCTTTGCAGCACGGAAGGCCCAGGGAGGGAAAAGCATGTAAGCAAAAGCTGAGGCCTAGGTGCTCAGGAGGCTTAATGCTCCCGTGGAAGGACAAGTCTAGATGGAAAAGAGGGTCCACGTCAGAGAGAAATGACAGCACATATGGATCAAATAAAATTAAACTGTTTTAAACCCCTTATCAATCTTTTCCCCTTGGATGGAATTTTTTATTATATTACTCTGGGTACATAATAGTATATCTCTATAGGGTACATATGATATTTTGATAGAAGCATACAATGTGAATTAATCAAATCAGGGTAATTGGGGTATCCATCACCTCAAGCATTTATTATTTCTTTGTGTCAGGAACATTCTAATTCCACTCTTTATTGATAGTTATTTTAAAGTATACTAACTTATTGCTGATTATAGTCACTTTGTCATGCTATCAAATATTGTTAATTCTATCTAACTATATTTTGCACCCATTAACCATCCCCACTTTATCCCTCACTCACTGTCTTTCCCAGCTTCTGGTAACCATAATTCTACTCTCTGTTTCTATGAGATCAATTGTTTTTAGTATTCATACATATGAGTGAAAATGTACAAAATCTGTCTTTCTGTGTTTGGCTGATTTCCCTTAATGTAATGTTCTCCAGTTCCATCCATGTTGTTGCAAATGGCAGCATTTCATTTTTTGTGGCTATATAATATTCCGTTGTGTGTATGTACCACAGTTTCTTTATCTGTTCATCCACTGATGGACGCTTAGGTTGATTCCAAATCTAGACTACTGTGAATAGTGCTGCAATAAACATGGGAGTGCAGGTATTTTTTCAACATACTCAATTTCCCCCCCCCTTTGGATATATACCCAGCAGTGAGTTTGCTGGGTCACATGGTAGTTCTATTTTTAGGTTTTTGAGGAACCTCCATACTGTTCTCCACAGTGCTTGCACTAATTGACATTGCCAACAACAGTGTACGAGGGTTCCCCTTTCTCCACATCTTCATCAGCATTCATTACTGCCTGTCTTTTTTATAAAAGCTATTTTAACTGAGGTGAGATGATATCTCATTGTAGTTCTGATTTGCATTTCTCTGATGACTAATGATGTTGAGCATTTTTTCATACAACTGTTGGTCATTTGTATGTCTTCTTTTGAGAATTGTCTCAGATGGAATTTTTTTAAAGCAAATGTTAACTATATATGACCACAATGTACATGGGCTAAATCTTGACGTTTCCTTTTCAACTCAGTAATTCTATTTAGTAGTGTGACTTGGTAACCAAGAAAAACAAACCAATAAAAATGCATTTGTTTAATTTCTATGACTCAACAACAACAAAAATTCAATTTGAAAATGGCAAAGACTTGAGCAGACTTTTCTCAAGAGACATATAGATGGTCAATAAGCACATGAAAAGATATTCAACATCACTAGTCATTAGGGAAATGCAAATCAAAACCACAACTGTATGCCACCTTACAGCCACTAGGATGGCTATTATCAAAAAAAAAAAAAAAAAGGAAAATAACAAGTGTGGGCAGGAATATAGAGAAATTGGAACCCTTGTGTAAAGCTAGTAGGAATACAAAATGTTGCAGCTGTTGTGGAATACAGTTTACTGGTTCCTCAAAGCGTCAAGCATAGAATTACCATATGATGCAACAACTTCACTTTTGAGTATATACCCGAAAGAATTGAGAGCAAGGACTCAAACAGATACTTGTACACCCATGTTCATACCTGCATTAGTCATAGGAGATAAAAAGTGGAAGCAACCCAGTGTTCATCAGTAGATGAATGGATAAACAAAATGCGGCCCATACGTACAATGGAACATTCATTCAACCATAAATACAAATGATATTCTGATATATGCTACAACGTGGATAAACTTTGGAAACATTATGCTAAGAGAAATAAGCCAGACACAAAGGACAATTGTATGATCCTGCTTGGTGAGGTACCTAGAATAGTCAAATTCAAGGAGACAGAAAGTAGAACAGTGGTTGCCAGGGGCTGGGGAGGGGAGGGGGGAGTTGGCGTTTAATGGGGACAGTTTCAGTTTGGGAAGACGAAAGAGTTCTGGAGGGCAGTGATAGTTGCATAACACTGCCAAGGTACTTAATGCCTCTGAACTGTACAATTAAACATGATTAAGATGATAAATTCTGTGTTACGTAAATTTTACAATTATTTTAAAAAGTCACCCTGGTTGCTTTGTGGAGGAGAGGCTGGAGGAGGAGAAGGCAGTGGTGGGAGCAGAAAGGCCTGATAGGAGGCAAACATGATAACCGAGGCTTAGCGGGTGCTAGTGGGGATTAGGAGTGGAGTTGGGAGATCCCAGCATTTCCCAGTTAGTATCATTAGTTTGTTCCTGAATATTAGATGTTCTACACAAAATCACTAAGAACTTATTTCCCATTGTTTGTAAATGGAAAAAAGCTATGCCACATTGTACAGCAACCCACAACCCCAGCCAATTTCCTGAAACATAACTACAACACAGTGAAATGTCTACCTGTAAATGATAAACTATAATGTTAGGAATGAAATGCTTAAAACATCATTTCCTGATATCCAAACAATCAACGTGTTGTTCCATGTTAATTTTATTTGTAGGCAATAATAAGTACAGTTTACATGCTATAGCATAAACATCTTGTTTACAATGGACAATACACAGCCATGAATTCATTTGCTGGAAAAAATGCAGACACAAATTTACAATTAAAGAAAAGCTATTTCTTGTCTGAACTGTCATCTGCTGTCTCCGCAAGTTCCAGGGGCGAGGGCACGGATGTCTCTGGAGGCTGCTGTCTTGCCTGCAGCAGTGCTGAGGGCGCCAGGGTGGAGAGCGGGGGACACGAGTTCTCCACCACGGCTGAGCTGCTGGACCTGGAATCTCCGACCTCTGGATTTCTCATTACATAAAATAATAACTTTCCAAATTGTTTAAGCCAAAAAATACATATATCTTAGTTTGCTTCGTAGTCTTCTAACTCATATTAGCAACATCTTCATGCTATATAGTTTTGTCCCCCCAGTAACTTCTCATATTAAATTTACATTCATGATCACCAAAGTACCGATGAAATATTCAAGTGAGTTACAGCAAAGAGCCCAGATAAACAAAGAAAAAAAAATATTCTTGTCTGGGAGTGATCTACCAAATTATGATAACTATTTTGAAGCATTAAAAATTATTCTTTATTATTAAAGTACATTTTGCAAAGGAAGAAAGACTTCCTGTATATATTTAAGAGGTTGTGGTAAAAATACAGCTGCTTAATCCACATTAATTTAATGTGACAATATAGTGTGCCAGCTCTTTCTAAATTTGCTCTAGAGCAACTAGATGCCTCAGAAGTTCTTATTAATAAAACATTATGCTGTTGTAAGCAGAAAAGAGCCCTGGGGAACAGCCCTGAGAAAGAAAAAGGCAAGGAAACTTTAGAGTCTGTCTTGCTCAAAAGGAGGATCAAAAATGTCCACAAGAAGCAAAATAAGAACTAGAAAAAAATACAATAGCACTTTTTTAAATTTAATTTCTCAACTTTTCTATTTCCACTCAGGATTTAACAAAGGTTTTGCCAAAATAAACTCTCAATAAACATAGCAGATACGGAATGAATGATTGAGAAAACAAACGATTGAGTAGGAGGGCTCAGCACGTGGGATCATTTCTATGAAGGGTGGAGAAAGCATGAGGTGTTATTCAGGAGCATAATTGTTTGCAATTATTTCCCTCTTCCTCCTCACCCATCAGCAGCCACACACCCTCCCTGTCCTTAAGTAGATCTAACAGTTGTAAGGAGTGCTAACGTCTAATGGTGGCCTCATCTTTTAATGAAGGCCCTAATTTTGATCACATGGGCGCTATTGATTTATTTTGCAGATTTTATGCATCAACACACAACATAAATTTTAGAAATGTATAGACTCAAAAGAATCTTTTAAAGACATGGTGGACACAGAGTGGACAAATTAATGTGTGAACAACAGTCAGGGAGAAAAAAAGGCTCAGTTAGTGCTACGTAAAGGTACTCATTCAATTATGAAATAGAGCCCAGGTAGGTACTACGCCTTCAAACTTACCTTCACGTCCAAGGAGGGTTAGGTCAGGTGATTGTTATGGTGTCTTTCAGTTCAAAAACTCGATACTACGGTTTGAATGAGCCGTAGTTCGCATTAATGGGTAACACAGTACAAATGCCAAGCACTCCAACTAGACTTTAACCACTAAGTAAGAAACCCTGGGCTATTCTCCAAGAATCTGAAAACGAAGAGCCCAAAGAGACAGAATTACTGGAAATAAGTTGTGTTGCCTATGGATAGGAACCAAAATGTATTTTTAACCAAAATATTTTATTTGTGTACTTATACACACTTTTAGTTCTCTATCCCCAACTTTCAATGTTACAAAAGTTATTTTAAAGTCTAAAACTTTAATAAAACTGCCAGCCTGAGATACAATTGGTTGATGTAAGTTTCATCCTCTTCTCCTTAGTCTGTCTCCATTATGTGTGTATTTTAAAAATGAAAAGACAAAAAAGTGGGAATCAGGGTTATTTACAAGAGTAATTACTAGAACCACAAAGATTTATAACCATTACTGTAAATATAAGGATATTGGAAATGGTTTATAGCTGTATGGGATACAAATACGTATCCACTCATAACGAAAAATAGCAGCCACACATAAAGGCACATTCCTGTGGAAGCTATTGTCAAAGAAAAGGAAAAAGACTGAAATTTGAAATGACAGAGCTTTGCACCCCTCTGCCAGGTAATTTATTTTTATCTCGTAATTTTTATGACAGAAATGTAGACACAAATAGCTTTTCTCAATGAGGCCAGCAGGTGGCGGTGCTGACTGCATACCAGAGAGGTCTAAACCTGGCCGGAACTTCTCATTGTTTCAAGAGTATTTCCCAAGAAATACAAATGAGTTCATCTTATCTGTGTTTTGAAACTTTCAAAGATATTATTCTATGCTATCAGCGGCTACTGCGAACTCCCTTTGTAAAGCCCGATGATCCATCTATTTCTTTTGGCTCCATGTACAGCATTCAAGAGATGGGACATGTTTTATTTCCAAGTCTGAGTTAATCTATGGATATACTCATTATCTGTTTCACAGCTAGAAAAGCACTACTGTTTACCTTGCCCAGGACAAAGCTTTGAAACTTCATGGGAATTTTCCTATAAGAAGAATAAAGAGGGACATGTGTATGAGAGCTTCCCAGCCTTGCCCAGTGTGGTCAGGTCCCTGAGCAACCGGTGGCACCCGCTCCTTATTCTGGGCTTTCTTGTCCATTTTCCCTCCTTCCTAGCATGCAGCTCGTCAGCAGTGACCACAGGGCTTTCAGGCTCTCCCGGGTGAGCAGGAAGAGGTGTCTTCCCTGTTCTCCTGTGCCAGCCTGAGGCCTCTCCCTTCAGCTTGTAAATGCCACCATCTCCCTGTGTCCTCACACGGTCGTCCCTCTGAGTGCGTCTGTGTCCTCATCTCCTCCTCTTATAAGGACACCAGTCACATTGGATCAAGGCCCACTCTAATGACTTCATTTTAACTTGATTTAACTTGATTATACGTGGGGTTAGAAACATTAAAATAGTACAGGCTGCTGTCCTATTAATTTACATACATACTCACTATAGTAATGCAAATCAGGATCTTCCCACACACGTCTCTTTAATTGTATTTTATTGTATTTTTATTTGATGTCTTTATCTGTGTTTCTTTTAATTTGCTAACTTAATGGAACAATCTCTGACATCAGGACTTTGAATCACACCAACAAAATAAATTGAAATCCGTCACATTGTCAAAGACACACTTATAAGTACTTCTGTGTTTTCTGAATAAAATTTTCTATCTTTTTTTTATTACCAAAGGTTTTAGGTTTATCCATGTATTCCTCTCGATGGGCATTGCTGAGTTAGTTATTTACCCCTTTCCTGTAAAGTTGGCAAACTCTTCTTAAAGGGTCAACTCATCGATATGTTAGCCAGGCATCCTCAAACTACGGGCCGAGGGCCACATGTGGCCCGCCAAGACATTTACCCAGGCCGCCGGGTGTTTCTGCCACCGCTGCTGCCTGTCCTGCTTAGCAGCCGACTCCTCCCGGGCCCACAGTGCGCATGTGTGGAACGTGCCCCGCACTCTCCAACGGTCTGAGGACAGTGAACTGGCCCCCTGTTTAAAAAGTTTGAAGACACCTGTTTAGGCCTTGGGGACCAAGAAGTAAAGTTGAGGATATCATGTGGACACTTACATAACTGCTTAAAAATGTAGAAACTATTCTTAGCTCAAGAACAACGCACTGCCCGGAGGCAGGCCAGATTGGCCTATACACCGAAGTTTGCCACTCACCTTCTAGAGGATAAGCTCTATCCTGGGACGAATGTGTGTTTTTCCAACAAAGTCCATAAAGACTGGCAGAAAGATAGAATCTAGCCCTGCATATTATGTTAATTTTTTCTTGTTTAAAAATTTTTCCTGCTTAAATCTACACAATAGAATTACATACTGATCTTTTGTATTTTTTAAAATACATATTATACTTAAATAAAAATTCTGGACCTGAGATCAGAAAATTTGGTCCAAAAGACATTTGTGATGCTGCACAGGGGGCTGAGTATGGTGACAGAAGAGAGAGAAAACAACCAGACATGCCCCCAAATAAATAACCGTAGTGCTGTGGACAACATACAAATCACAGCAGATACTTTTCGGTAAATGCCTTTAAATACTTAAGTGTTTATGACCCAGCTATTTTTCTTAGTTTTTACATTTTTTAATTGAAAAATAATAATTGAATATATTTATGGGGCACATAGTGATGTTTCTATATATATAATGTACATACCAGATTAGCGTACCCATCATCTCAAACATTTATCATTTCTTTGTACTGGGGACATTCAATATGACTCAACGCTTTCAATTTAAATTTAAAATTTATAATTTTTTAAGAATCATCACTGTAGGTCTTCAAGAAAAGATTCCCCTTTTTGCAGACTTTGGACCGCACAGTGAGCTCTCCTGAGGCCAGCACCAAGCAGCACTCGAGGCAAGCCGGTGTGGCTGTCTCTCCTCCCTGGAGATTCGAGGCAATGAGGAACTAATCTATAGAACTAACTTAGAATGAAGCGCAAGTTTCAGGTTCACAATTTATTTTTCTTCCTTTTCCCCAGCAGCATAGGGTGTTTTGCAAAGTAGATTAGCTAGTAGGAAAGGAATGACATGAAATAACAGACCCACTCAATAATTATTTGTCTTTGACATTGCAAAATGATCAAATATATTCTCAGAATATTGCTTTTTGAAAATGAAGAAAAGAGACTTGAACATACATGCCTTGACTTCAAGCTAGGAGGGGCCTTCAGCACCATCCAGTCCAACCCTCTTATTTCACAACTGAGCACTGGTGTGGCTTGCCTGGAGTCACACAGCAAGGACTTGGCTCATGCATAGTCAGTCTGCTTAAGAGCAAGCTTTCTCCTCCCAGGGGTAGGGCTAAATGCAATTTATTTTTCTTTCAATGAATGAGTCTTAGACTCACAAGATAAGAGTGAAATACAAGCTAATTTAAATGCCTTCTAGCATTGTCCAGAAATCCTATAAAAATGGGAATGAAGGAATGCAGCTGCCACTACTCCAGGCAGGGTATGATGCACGCTCTAGAGATCTGGGGAGAGAGAAGAGGGCAGGGGCTTTGCTCAGCCCACCTGCACATGCCATCTAAATCCTGCCTCCTCCAGGTGGGAACAAGCCACACTGTGTCCGAGGATCTCTGATGGTGGCACAGACCAGCAGCATTGCCTCCGATTGTCTCACTCTGCCAGACACCGGGCCCTCCCTTTTGTGGAATCAAAGGAAAGCATCAGGAGAGACCAGACATCTCAAGGCTGGGGTCTCAGAACATTGAGAACAGACCAACCCCTTAAACATACAGAGCCAAAAGCCTCTCATACCTTTACCTACAAACATATCGACTGCTGCATTCTCATCAAGTCACCGCAGCCAGTACTGCGTTTAAGATTTAGGCTTCTACTTTATGGGACACTCTGTGACCCATAAAATAAATTTTCATCACAAAGTGGCATTTGCTCAGGAGGTCCCCGGCTGCTCAAGTGGGATTACCCAAGGTCCCCCTCCCAAGACAGCCTAAATGTCTGGATTCCAGGTGACTAGGATAGTTTTCACTCTGCTAAGTCATGCCACCTTATAACCCATAACCTCATGGCCATTCAGCCTCTCCACTCATCCACCCATTTATTCCAGAAAGAAATAGGACAATGACTTTTTTTATGTTAGATTACTTTAAAATTATTTCTTTCCATGTAAAAGCAGACAAATGACAAAATTGTGCCAAAAGCAATTGCAAACTAGCTTCTAGAAGGCAAATACCACAACATTCCCTCCCTTCACAGGTGATCCTCTCCCACCCGGGGAAAGAACCCACCTCTGCCACCACACATGGCCACTAGTGCCCCCTAAAGTTCACTTCCATTATTCCATATGTCCAGAATAGCGCTTTTCCGCTCCTGGAAAATGTTCATTCAAACCACGTGGCTGTAGAGGGGACAGATCAGAGCCGATCCCAGAATTTCGTTACTGCGACTAGCCTGGAAGAACTTTTCTTTCACTGGTTGCAAGGTCTTGAGGAAGTGAGGCTCGATCTCCTAGGCTGACCCTGGCTCTATAATGGAGTTTGCCTGGAGCAGAAGACAGATGTGGAGTTCTGGGGTGCTCTTGGAAAAGCAAGAGACAGGGGCGCAGACAGAGAGGAGAGGGCGGCAGGGGAGAGAGGGAGGGTGTGGAGAGAGCAC
Source organism: Cheirogaleus medius (assembly GCA_008086735.1). Taxonomy (NCBI): domain Eukaryota; kingdom Metazoa; phylum Chordata; class Mammalia; order Primates; family Cheirogaleidae; genus Cheirogaleus; species Cheirogaleus medius. Next base: position 1,929,336 of record VBSM01000373.1, on the reverse strand, counting down.
AGCCTAGGTCGGCTTCTTGGCTGACAGCAAGCACCAGGCTGAGGAGCAGGTGGTGGCACAGACTACTCTCCCGTGAGCGTTAGAGGTGGCCACCCCGCCCAACAGCACCAGGACACCTAGAGAAACCCAAGTCTGTAGAATGAGGGAGGTGGGCTGGGGACATAGGAAACAGGAAACGGCCTCCCCTTTCCACACAGGAGATGATGTGAATCGGCCCTGGTGAGGTTGGTTCCCATGATTATCATCTAACAGAAATGTCAACCTCACCTTCAAAATGCAAGATTAGGCCGTTTTCTCAGCTGACTACTGGGGTCGCAAATTTTTTATTTTAAACTAAATTTGACACTGACAAATATTTGGAAATATTTCTCCTGGGATCCTGTATGTATACTATACTAGCTATTCTTGAGAATATCATATCTCTCATTTTTCCCCAAAAAGCTCAGTGTTCTATTAAATCCTAAAGCAAATTTCCTCCAGCCCTACATTGCCCCATGATCCTTACCTGGGGTCTGCAATGAACATAAGGCAAAAGGCAAAAACGTTGGCCAGAGCACACGCAAGGAGATTGAGAACAGAGGAGTCCTCTGACACCTCAGGAGACAGTCCTTCTGATGTGCATTTAATGTTAGAGTTCTATGTGTAGGAAAGGTCTCTCCCTGCTAAATTTGCAGGGGTGGTGTCAGACGACAGGAAGGGCCCAAGGGTTAGGTTGAGGCCTGGGAGATGCAGAAAACCTGTGAGTTGTTTGTAATTCCGACCACCTGTGTGCTACGTTCAACTCTGAAGAAGAGGTTGGCTAAAGGCAGCAGGCATCAGTGTGTAAGAAAAGGAATATCTGCCAGCAGTGATGAGGACGGCCATCTATATTTCTAGTTAATTCATCTCGAGTGTTAAACGGTATGGCAGTACATTGGGTCCTTTGTCCTTCTTCAGAGCACCTTCGTTGATCTGAATTTCTGAAGGGTTTTTCTTTGTCTTCATTTTTGTTGTTTTTTTCTGCACGTGTGGGCGTGCATGCATGTGTCCCATGTAAGACGGGGCAATATTTCTTCCACTTTAAGACACCTGAAGTGTCCTTGTCTGGTTGGGGAGCAGACCCCCCGAGCTGTTCGATCTGCAGGGCCACAGTTTACTTTGGCTCCTGCCTCGTTTTTGTTCTTAAGCCCTTTCGACATGCTCTGCCTTGTGCTGTAGTTCACCTTAGATAGACTATTTCCTATTATAATTTCTGTTTTCAAATTAGATGTCCAATTTCAGGTTTAGCTCCATCGACAAAATGAGACAAAAGGGCTGTTGCTACATCTGCACCTTCTTTAATGCTCAAAAGTTGTCCAAAGGTGGTTTCTAGTCTATCCTGGAAATTTCCTAGAGTTTCATCTTTTTCATTTGCTTGTTTGCACGATTGAACAATGGTCCCAAAGGTTTTTATTGGACACATTTTGGATATGGCTTTTAGGAGACTTTGACCTACATTTCTGGCCTTTTTTTGACTCTCAGGTTTATTGTGGAAAGAGGGATCCTGTAGTGCCCTTTCCAGGTCAGGCCGATCAGCTTTTACGCTACAGGATTGAGCATCCGAGGCTCTGACCAACATGGGTACAAGCTGATATAGGCCAGGTATCCCTGAGTCATGTATCTCCAAAGGAATTCTGAATTCCTCTAATGAGTATTTGCTGGTCTTATTTGGCTTTAGGGAAATCTTTAATTATAGCTCTTAGTTCAGCTCAGGTCCAAGGCTTAAATCCTATAGCTGTCTGCATACCAGGCTCCTGGGAGGGGTGTTAGTGGGTTATTTGGAAAAGGAAGAGAGTCTGGGCTGGGGAGAGGAGGGAGGGGCTGTGGAAGGAGAGCGATCAGGGGGTGAGGGATCAGGAAAAGGAAAAGCTGGACATTGGGAGGCACCTGGGGGGAGAGTGAGGATTTCCTAGAGAAATGAGTCTTGTGTGTTCTTGCTGAAGTTTACCCAGTTGCTCATTAGCCTTTGGTCAAGGAACCTTTTAGTGAAGCAATTTTTACTTCAGAATTTTATTTAGAGGTTTACCCATCAACAAATGCCACCCATCGTGCCTGAGAAATATTATTCCCTTTCTTCTTCATGAACAAACAATTTTGTTCATATTAAATGCTCTGCAGAGTGGCCACGGAAGGCCCAAATCCTCCCTGGTAAAGTTATGCCATGTAGAGAGATGTGATCAGAGTGCATATAAGACGGGGCTTTTCCAGGTAAGGAGAGTATTTCGACTTGGAAAGCCCGTGAGAGCTGGCAGCACGTGGTAGGAATGTAATCCTGTGCACCTCGTGTCTCGGGCCCCAAACTGACAGTTGGCCACCTCTTAATCCACTTTCCTGGCAGGCAGAAAACTAGAGAGAACCCTGTCTATGGGTCAAAGCCAAGCTCTCAAGACACAAAATCGAGACAGAAGGAGAACCTCATCTGAATTTATTAGAGACGCACAGCAAAGTTCGTCCAAGTGGATGCCCATCTGGTGAGAACCACAAGGTCACAGATCTGTGAGGTCAGCTCAGACAACAGGTTTATAGGACCTGTGCCTGCGTCCTACCCTGGGATGCTCCTTCTTATGACAAACAACGCTTTTAGAAAGCACAACACAATACAGTAACACAAAAGACAGTGAGAAGGGCTGACAAAGAATGGCATGGTTCCACCAAGGATGCCAAACAAATGGGAGCCAATAGCTGGTTATTAATAAAGCCTGGGTACCTAACTCAGCACAGGTAGTCAAGGAACTCAGAGAGTGGAGTTTAGACCCGCCGCTGACTTAGCACATACACACTGTGAGCAGCAGGACCCCAGAGGCCTCTGTGGGTATGAAGCCTGGTTGAAGGTTGGGGATCTGGACAGCATGGTGTGTACACATATCCTGGTGCACCATCCACTGTAAGTGTGAAATAAATGAAGACCAATAAAATGGGAACAAGCAAAGACTACTTATTCAGAGCAAAGGAGACAGCCACCATCACTTGTGTTCTGGCAGACACTCAAAGGCAGACAGAGAGGTGGGAAAGCTCTATAGCAGAAAAAGGGGAGGACTTCAGGTGTGCCCTGATTGGACCCCATTGGCTTGGAGAAGCTTACTAAAAGTGGAGCATCCCATGTGATTGGTTAGGGATACATATTTGGCTTTCTCTGATTGGCCCTTAATTGGATGTGGGGACAAAATTTAAGGAAGCTATCAGTCATTAATCAAGTCCTGGACATTCTGGGCCAATTGTTATAGAGATTATTGCTTGGCTTCCTGGACTGAATGCTGCAGTTCGTGGGTCAAATTCTATTTTTGTATATATTGGCCAGTATCCATTGGTATGTTCAGTCTCTCAGCACATAGCCTTCAACCCAGCAATTCCGCTCCTACGTGGATGAAATGAGCTATAGGTACAAGTTTATGTGTGGCAATATTGTTTTGATAGAAAAAAGATTGAAAACAACCAAAATGTCCATTATAGGGTGCAGGATAAATGAATGAGGGTGCACTTCTGTAATGGAATACTGGTTAAGGGTCCCCTTATCTGTGTTCCCAAAGCCCATTATCCAAGCTCTGATGACAGCACTCATCACATGGCCTCCAGTAACATGTCCAATTCCTCTACTGCACTCGTAAGGACTCAAGGCAGAATTTCACATTATTCATCTTTGCGTCCTCTCAAAAAATATTTGTCAGTTGAGAGCAAAATACAGGGTACCTGCTTCTCTCTAACCAGCGCATAGGCAGTCATAAAAAGCAGTGCAGAGTTTAAATTTCACTAATAAAAATAACACAGTAATAATTCAGTAGCAAATTTTTAAAAAATTTTTTGAGGAAAAATTTTATTCTACTCTACTATTAATTTGGATATTAGACTACATTTGCAAAATATGGCTGCTTGATTCAAATGAAATAAGGTTCATGAAAACATTATGTAAAAGAAGGGGGTCAGCGCAGTTTTCTAAAAGGATATTTTAGGCTTTGAGAACCACATTCTGTTACCTGTTTGTTGTTGGCTGGTTTTTTTTAAATAAACTTTTAAAAATGTAAAACCTTCGTCAGTTCAAAGGCTGTACACAAACAAGTCATAAATTGGATTTGGGGTTTGCAGACTGCTGTTTGCAGACTCCCACAGTGCTGGGATTACAGGAATAAGCCAATGCGCCCAGCCTGAGTCTATTCTTTTAGTGGTTATCCTAGAAGTAAAAATGTAAATACCTTTAAAAATCTAAAGTTATCCTCCTCCTAGACAATGCACAGACCTTAGCAAAATTTAATTCCATTTACTTTCTTCCTAATTTATATGTTATTTTTATGGTACTTACTCTATCTTGTTTTTTCAATCCCACAAAATATTATTATTTGTTTATTGTTCCTTTAGGTTCATCCAGATATTTACTGTTTTCATCGCTCCTCTTTCTTTCTTATACATTTGATCTTCCTTTGGGAATAATTGGGATTATTTTCTTTTGTGGAGTATCGTCATCAAAATTTCTTTTAGTGAGGCTCAGGTGACAGTGAATTCTCTCAGTCTTCATTTATCTGAAAATATCCCTCGTTTTCAGCTCATTTTTGAAAAAGCATTTTTCGTCACTTACAGAATACGGGATTGACAATTATATTCTTTCAGCACATTGTCTGCTGGTTTAAACCATTGCCATTGAGAAGTCTGCTCTTCACTCTGACAATATTTTTTTTTTACTGATAATAAAATGTCAATACACATTTATTGCAGACTCTGCTATAGGTACAATAATTAATGTCAAAAAATTAAATCCCCTCAAGAAATTTCCAAGCAACATTAAGATGGAGGGAGTCGGTACTTGATGAATATCTTAAACTTTCAGTTCCTTATGTTCTGCAGAAAAATAAAATACTGTGTACTTGCAACTTGTTTAAAAAATATTAAAAGTTTATGTAAAATTCAGATGTAACCACTAAAGGAGAGCAATGCATCATGTAACGCTGCAGCACGGCACTAACTCCCACAGTCTGAATAATGGTCGTTTCATCTGCTAGTTTGATGAGGGAGGGCAGGCACATTTCTAGACCTTTCTGGACATCAATGGCCTCCTCTTTAAAATGGGAATGATATTAATACTCTCCTCATAGACTTGATGCGAGGATGAAATGCATCAATGCCTTCGAAGTGTTCCTCGCTGTGCTGTGTGTGTTCGGAGGATTTTCCTACGTGTTTCTTCTAGTTCAGTGACTAAACACCTCCAGCCACTGGCCCGGGAAGATACGGGGAAAAAATTCTCATATAAAAATCTAAACCCTGGGCCTAACTTTGGTTGGAACGCAAATTCTCAATGACTACAGTGTATGAGAAACTTCAACTTAAGAAGTTAATGGAAAACCTGGTCTCATGTCAGTGATATCCCTGAGAGTCTTCATACTAACAGAAGTGCCCCCAGCCCCCGCCAACACACGCATTGAAGATGAGCTTGCACTGAAACATCACAGACTCGTGGGAAAAACAATGCACCCGAATTGGCAAAACAGAACAAGTAGAAATATTAGCAGTGCAGGGACGAAGCTGCTTCAGCAACAGTGTAAACAGAAACATAAAATAAATGTTTAAAGTGGTTATGAAGATGAAGTAATCTTTAATCCTTAAAGAAAGAAAAAAACTCAATATTAGACTATTAGAAGATACAGACTGTTTTTTTAAAAAAAGAACAAACCATACCTTCCGAAATGAAAACCACAGGCATTGAAATACAAGATGCCGTGGACGGGTCATGGCAGGATGACACATCTGCAGAGGGAGTCGCTGAACTGGGAGGAACACTCTGATAGTTTTTTGAAAGTAGTTGCTTTTAAGATTTTCTCTTTGTCTTTCACTGTCATCATTGTTATTTTTATGTGTTGTTTTATTGTTTATTTGTTTAAAGCTAGATGAGGACTTTTGTTAACTTAGTGGGCTTCTTGTATTTGTGAATTGGGGGTCTTTCATTAATTCTAGGAAATTCTAAGCCATCATCTCCTTAAATATTACCTCTCTCATTCTTGTTTTCTGCTTCTTTGGAACTCCAATTAGACATGTTGGAGCTCACTTTATTGTCCCTGTTTTCTAACCCTTCCTCCATATTTTTGTTTGTTTGTTTCTTGACACTACATTTTGGATTGTTTATTCTGACCTATTCTTCAGTTTACTAATTTTCTCTGCAGTAGAGTTGAATATTCTTTTAACACATCCAACACATTTTTAAAGTTTAGTTTTTCTATTTTCCATTTCTTGTTCTATTTGGTTCTTTTTTAGATTGCTAGGTCACTTTTCATAGAGTTCTATTCCTGTGTATATTTTTTTCTTTAAACAGACAGAACATAATTGTTTTAGAATCAACGTCTGATAGTTTCACTGCCTAAAGTCCATGCAAATTTGTTTGAGCAAACTGATGTTCCTGATATTTATTTTTTGCCCATGATGCAGCATATCCACGTATACTTGATTTTTTAAAAATTACGTGCTAGGCACGTCATTGAAAAATGGAAAATGAAAAATTATTTGTGGAGATTTTTTTGGAGGACTAAAACAAAGATATCTCTACCCAGTATAAGATTTTAACTTTTAAACAATGTTATTAAGATATAAATTACATAAAATAATACTTGCACACTTCAATCATATATATCAGTGACTTTCGAAAAAGTTTATAACTATATAACCATCACCAATGTTAACATATAAAGCATATTTCCCCCAAGAAATTTATCTTTTGTTTATTTGTAGGCCAGCTCCCCCACCCTCAGCCCTAAGGAACGACCAATCTGCTTTCTGCTTATTATAGATTAGTTTACCTTGTTCTAGAATTTCATATAAATGAAATCATACAATGTGTAGTCTTTTGTGTCTGCCTGCTCTTACTCAGCATAACATTTTTTAGATCATCTATGTTGTTGCATGTATCGGTAATTTCTTTCTTTTTTATTTCTGAGTAGTAATTCATGATATAAATATACCACTAGGTTGTGCAAGCTTAATTTAAAATTTTAAAAAATAAATATACCACAATTTATTTATCCATTCATCAGTTCATGAAAATCTGAATTGTCTCCAGATGTGGGTCATTATGAATAAGACTACTATTCATGAACAGTCTTATTCATATATAAACATTTACAAATATTTTTGTAAACATATCTTTCTGTTTCTCTTGGGGATAGAATTGCTGGGGCAGGTGGTAGGTACAGGATTAACTTCACAAAAGCTACCAAAATGTCTTCCAAAGTGATTATGCCAAGATCAGTTTTAAATAAGCTCAAGGCTTAAAAAATTCCAACCATGCAGGAAACATGAATTTATGCTGCATATCCATGAGAGGTGCTACATGTTACTGCTTCTCAGGGATAGGTTTCCCTGCGCTCCACACCGCCTCTATTTAGCTTCAGGGCGACTCTTCTTGTAGATATTGGTGAGAGTTCACTTCTACCATAAGGGTAAAATAATTTTACCCCATCTTAATGTGGGTATGGTCTCCCCTTCTGTGGCATATTATGGGATTTTTCTTTCTGTCACCTCCTAAGGCCATCAAACCCGAAGATCAAGTTTACCAGATCAGCAAATGCCCTAGAACCCAAGAGGCTTCTGCGTTCTGCTTGTGTCCTTGGGGTTTCATTTTCCCTTAGATTTTTAGACTAGAAATTTCTAACATCTTGGCAGATTTTTGATGATTTTAAGAAAATATCTTTTGTATTTTACCCAAAATTTTAGGGTGTTTTCAAAAGGTAGGTTAGTTCCAATAACTCAGTCCACACTGACAATTGGTTCTTTTCTTTCACCTCCTCTGTAATGTCAAGAAACTGATCTGTTTTATATCCTACGCATGTTTCTAAATTGTTTGAATTTTTATAATGGGTATGTATTCCAATTATAATCAGCAAAAATAATAACTATATTTCTAATTTGAAAAAATATATTAGTGGTTATCTTTACATTTTTCTAAAAATAAGCTGTTCTTTATTCTCCTGTAGGCTCATCATGGAAAACTATGTAAAGGATTTTCCCTATTTTCTTTAAAAGGGCAAGCTAAGTTTTGTGTCTTGAAGTTCGATGTGAGGTGAGGGCAGAGGAGATACCCAGAGTAGCATGCACAAGATTAGAATAGTTGTTATGGGTGAATGGTGGCCCCAAAAAAGAAATGTTGTAGAACTAACACCCATACCTCAGAATATGACTTTATTTGGAAATAGAGTCCTTGCAGACATAATTAATTAATTTCAGATGAAATAACACTGGAGTAGGGTAGGCATTTCATCTAATATGACTGATTCCTCATAAGAAAACAGGGATAAAGACAGAGACACACGGGGAGAATACCACGTGAGGATGTCGCTCTACATGTTGGAGTGACACCATCTATAAGCCGAAAAATGTCAATGACTGAGCCACCACCAGGAGCTGGGAGAAAGGCAGGGATCAGATTCTCCCTCAGAGCCCTCAGAAGGAACCCACCCTGCCAACACCTTATTTTGGGCTCGTAGGCTCCAGAACTGTGGGAGAATAAATTTCTGCTTTGTAAAGTCACCTAGTCTGTGTACTTTATTCCAGCAGCCCTAGGAAACTAACACACTAGTAGAGAAAAAGTGCTGGATTATTCTGTGCAAGAATTCATTAATTTGAAATAATGGAGGGGGGCAGATCTAATCCCAGTGGCAGACTGTGTTAATTATAGTGAAAACTGCCAGGGATGAAGACAGGAACACCAGGTGCCCCAGGAGGTGTTAGGACCTCTGATGGTTGGCAACATCAGAGGCACTGAACACTTGCTCTAAAGGTTTGGCTGACAAAATCACGTGCAAACCCTAAGCAGCAGAGTTGCTGGGGCTCCAGTAGATACCATGGGCTCAGACAATAAAATTCTTGGTTGTATCACTGTAGTACACTTTAACATGTTCTTCTGTGCCCTGTACTTCCTATAAACTGGAAATACACTACAATTTCCACTTCAGAGGGGATCATAGATAATGATATACAAGAATACACCAAAGGGCAGATTCAAGGGCCACAGAAAATAGCATTAGGACAGAAAATGCCTGAATATTCTATGAACCAGAAGCATTTCCTCAAGTTTTCTGGATAGCATAAACATTACTTCACCCCCTACTTTTGTAAAAACTAGGTTGTGGTAGAGTAATCCAAATACATAATAAATCTAATTACTTGCCAACTGGCCACATGTGAACTCAAAGATAGATTTGACCTGATTTGGAAAATAAATAAAAATAACAGTAGATATACCCAATTACTGTGGAGTAAGTTTTTATGTATTATTTATACTTCAAGCATATGTACATATCAGAGAAAAATATAGAACAAAATTTTTGGAGATCTTCCTATAGAGACCAAGAATTTGACATACTTTTTCTCCTCTGTTCCTCTCTTTTATCCAGAAATTTATCTCCAATTTTCACACTATTATTAGAAACTAGGCTTTTCCTATTACAACTGGCTTTTAGGGCATGCCTAAGAGACTGGTTTCTATCTCACCTGTCTTGGAACACTAATAGGACCCGGCATAGTCTAGAAGCCTGGGAATGTGTGAGAACAAAAGAAAACTGAGCAGTTTGCTCCTTTCCCAGAGGTCCTGCAGTAGAGCAGATAGACACTGATACAGCTCAGTGACTTCTCCTTAGAAGACAGGAGAAGAAAAGAGTGCAACATGTTTCCAACATTCTGGCTTTTGGGGAAGCAGTCTGAGGGACTGGTTTCTGTATTGCCCAACTTGAATAGCTGACAAGACCTGGTATACTCTAGAAGCCTGGGAGCTATTGAAAAGAAAAGAGAGCTGGGCAGTTTGCAGAATGCTCAGAGAACCTGCAGTGCCACAGACTGACACCAGAGAAAGCAAGAGTGTCTGAAAAGAAAATAGCAGATCCCTCTAATGGAGAATTTACACACATAAATCCAGGTTAGACAGATCTACAGAAAAGCTTTGTTAGGCCTCCAGAATCTATAAGCAAGCTAATTTTGAAGGTCTTTCTCTGTACAAAATTAATCCATAAAGATTAAAGAGGTAGTTATTTTTTCACATGCATAGATCTCAACACAAATTTATAAGGCGCATGAAGATACAGGGAAACATGGCCCAAAGGACCAAAATAAATTTCCAAAAACTGACCCTAAAACTATGAAGGTATATAAACCACTTGACAAAAAAAATCTAAATAGCCATCATAAAGATGTTTAACAAGCTCAGGAAAATGATACAAGAATAAAATGAGAATATCAACAAAGCGAAAATATTAGAAGGAACCAAACATAATTTGGGAGCTGAAAAACACAACAACTGAATTGAAAATGTACTCAAGATTTTCAACAGCAGGCTTGGTCAAGCAGAAGAATCAGAAAGCTCAAAAACAGTTTATTTGAAATTATTCAGTCAGAGGAGCAAAGAAACCAAAAAGAAAAAAAAAAGAAAGAAAGAAAGAAAAAGAAAAGTAGTGAAGAAATTTTAAGGGACTTATGAGACACCATCAAGTTGACTAATATACTCATAATATACACATTATGAAGTCTCAGAAGAAGGGAGTCAGGAAGCAGAAGAAAGTTTATTTGAAGAAATAATGGCCCTAAACCTCCAAAATCTGGAGAAGGAAATGGACATTCAGAATCAAGAAGCTCAAAGATTTTCAACTAAGATAAAGCTGATGAAGTCCATACCCAGACACATTAAAATCAAATTGTCAAAGGTCGAAGACAAAATATTGAAAGCAGCAAGAGAAAAGCAACAGTCATATACATGAGAGTTTCTGTAAGATGATCTGCAGATTTCTCAGCACAAACTTTATAGGCCCAGGGAGTGGGATAATATATTCAAACTCTACAAAGAAAAAAACTGTCAACCCAAAATACTATCCTTCAAAAATAAAGGAGAGATAAAGATTTTCCCAGATAAACAAAAGGTGAAGGAGTTCATTACTACTAGACCTGCCTTACAAGAAATGCTAAAATGAGTAGTTCAAGTTGAGAAGAAGCATGCTAGACAACAACACAATAGCATATGAAAATATAAATGTCATTGGAAAGAGTAAATATATAGACAAAAACAGAATGCTGTAATACTATAATGGTGGTGCAAAAATCACTTTTAATCCGAGTATATACATTAAAAGAAAAAAGTACATAGCTATAAAAATATGTTAATAGATACACATTATAAAAAATAGAATTTGTGATATCAACAATTTACACAAATGAAATCATTACAAATATAATCTGTGACATCAATAACAAGTATAAAAATGTAATTTGTCAGATCAAGTGGAGGGAAGAAATAAAGGAGTGGTTTTTATATGTGATTGAAGTTAAGTTGTTATAAGCTTAAAGTAGATTGTTGTAACTATAAGATGTTTTATGTAAATCTCACAGTAACCACAAAGAAAATACCTACAGAAGACACAAAAATTAGAAAGGAATCAAAGCATATCAATACGAAATGTCAACAAAACACGAAGGAAAATAGCAAGACAGGAAAATGGACCAACAGACAGAAAACGATTATCAAAATGGCAATATTAAGTCCTTCTCCATTAGTAATTACTTTAAAGGTTAAAGGATTAAACTCTCAAATCAAATGAAATAGGGTGGCTAAATGAATTGAAAAAAAAAACAAGATCCAACTACATTCTGTCTATGACTCTGGCAGCTATACGAGATGAGACTTTATTTTATTTATTTATTTATTTACTTGTTTTTATTGAGACAAGATCTCACTATGTTGCCCAGGCTGGTCTCAAACTTCTAGGCTCAAGTGATCCTCCCACCTCGGCCTCCCAAGTAGCTAGGATTATAGGCACACACCACTGCATGTGGCTAAGAAACTTACTTTAAATTTAAGGACATAAAGAAGCTCTAAGTGAAAAATGGAAAAAGTATTCTACACAAATGGTAACCAAAAGAGAACAGGGTGCCCATACTTATATCAGATAAAATAGACTATATGTCAAAAATGGTCACAAGAGACAAAGGAGGCCATTATATAATGATAGAAAGGTCAATTCATCAGGAAGATATAACAATAATAGATATAGGCTGGTCCAAAGGTAGTGAGTTATCTCACTTGATTGTTCACAGTTAGTTACAGATTGAACTCCTTGTTCTACTACTTTCAACCCTCCTCACTACTGTACTTGACTAGTCTAAAATAATAATAATAATAAATAGACATGGACCCAAGATCAGAACACACAATATATCAAGCAAACATTTACAGAACTGAAGGGAGAAATAGACACTTACGAAATAATAGTAGCAGATTCTAATACTCCATTTTCAATAATGGATACATCATCAATCAGACAGAAGATCAATAAGGAAACAAAGGACTGGAGCAATACTATAGATCAAATGAACCTAATAGACATATACAAAACATTCCATCTAACGGCAACAGAATATACATTTTTCTCAAATGCACATGAAACATTCTCCAGGACAAATCGCACATTAAATTACAAAACAAATCTTAACAAATTTAAGATGATTGAAATCATGCCAAGTGTCTTTTCAGACCACAACATGATGGAACTACTGTAGAAATAAATAGCAATAGAAAAACTGCAAAATTTACAAATATATAGAAATTAACCAACACTCTTGAACTACCTATGGGTCAAAAAGAAATCAAAAGGTAATTGGAAAATATCTTCAAACAAATGAAAATGAAAACACAACATACCCAAACTCATAGGGTGCAGTAAAAGCAATACTAAGAAGTAAGTTTTTAATAGGAAACACCTATACTTTAAAAAAAAAAAAAAAGCTCAAATAAGCAACCTAACTTTATACCTCAAGGAACTAGAAAAAGAACAAGAATCCCAAAGTTGTAGAAGGAGAGAAATAACAAAGATAACAGCAGAAATAAATGAAGTAGAGAGTAGAAAAACAATAGAAAAATACAATAGGAGTTCTTTTTGGAAAAGATCAACAAAATTGACAAACCTTTAGCTATATTAAGAAAAAAGTGAGAAGACTCAAGAAAATTAAATCAGAAATCAAAGAGGAAACATTACAAGAGATAACACAGAAATAAAAAGTATTATAAGAGACTACTGTGAACAATTATATGCCAACAAATTGGAGAGCCTAGAATAAATGAATTCCTCAAAACATACAACCTACCAAGACTAAATCATGATAAACTGAAAATATGAACAGACATAAAACTAGTAAGAAGATTGAAGCAGTAATCAAAAACCTTCCAACAAAGAAGCGCCTAGGACCAAATGACTTTATTCTGTCAAAAATTTAAAGAAGAATTAATGCCAATACTTCTTAAACACTCCCAAAAAACTAAAGAGAAGGGAACACTTCCAAACTCATTTTATGACGCCAGCATTACCCTGATACCAAAGGCAGACAAAAACACTATAAGCAGAGAAAACTAAATAAAGATCAATATCCCTGATGCATATAGATGCAAATATTCTAAATAAAATACAAGCAAACAAAATTCAGCAGCATTTTAAAGGCATTATACACTATAACAAAGTGGGATTTGTCCCTGGGATGAAAGAATGGTTCAACATACAAAAAACAATCAATGTGACATACCAAATTAACAGAACAAAGAATAAAAATCACATGATCCTCTCCATAGATGCAGAAAAAGCATTTGACAGTATTTAACACACTTTCATGATAAAAAACACTCCACAAACTAGGAATAGAAGAAAATTACCTCACCATAATAAAGAAAATGAAAAGCCCACAGCTAATATCATACTCAATGGTAAAAAGCTAAAGGCTTTTTCTCTAAGATCAGGAACAAGGTAAGGATGTTTATTATTATGACTTTTATTCAACATAGTTCTGGAAGTCCTAGCTAGATTAATTAGGCAAGAAAAAAAAATAAAAGGCATCTGCATTGGAAAGGAAGAAATAAAATTATCTTTGTTCACAGATAACATGAACTTATATTTAGAAAATCTTAATGACTCCACAAAAAAACTTAGAACTAATAAATGAATTCAGCAACATTTCAGGATTAAGTTACAAAAATCAGAGCAGGATCAGTTACATTTCTATACACTATCAAGAAATAATCCAAAAAGGAAAGTAAGAAAAAAAATCCCATTTATAATAACAACAAAAAGAATAAAATACTTATGAATAAATTTAACCAAGGAGGTGAAAAACTTGTACACTGAAAACTACAGAACACTGATGAAAGAAATTTTAAAGAAGACATAAATAAATGGAAAGACATCCTATGTGCATGCATGGAAGACTTAATATTTTTTAAATGTCCACACTACTAAAAGCAATCTACAGATTCAATGTAATCCCTATCAAAATCCCAATGGCATTTTTTGTAGAAATAGAAAACAATCCTAAAATTCATATGGGGCCATTAAAGGTCAGCCAAATAATAGCTGAACGAAATAGTCAACGCAAACTTGAGAAAGGACAAGGCTGGAGGCCTCACATTTCCTAACTTCAAAACATTTTACAAAGCTACATTAATCAAAATAGTATAATACTGGCAAACAGACCAATGGAACAGAAGAGACAGCCCAGAAATAAACCTACCTATAAATGGCCAACTCAGGAGTACCAGGAAGACAAACTAAGGGGGAAAGCTCTCTTCAATAAATGGTGCTGGGGAAACTGGATATCCACATAGAAAAGATTGCAAGTGGATCTTTTCTTACCTGGTATAGGACATAGACATCCCTGGGGAGACATTATTTTGTTTACTACAAATTGTTTGGCATATTTGACTTTGAAACTATGTCAATCTTTTACATCATTATAGAATGAAAGATAATATTTTTTAAAACCTCTACAAATTGAAAATAAAATATAAAAATCAACTTAAGTGTGTTTCTAGTTGGAGGCATAAACACAGAGACTAACTATCCCAAGTGACTTTAAAACACAGTGACATCATTGCATACCAAAAGGGATATACTTGAAAAACAAAAAGAAAAACCAAAAAAAATATTTAACTTTTCAGTAATCATATTGTTGGTGGTACTTAGTACCATCATTCTGAAACTATTGTGCATGTTGTATGGGTTAAAGGACATAACAATTATGCAATATTCTAATTCTATTCCTCAGTAGCCTCAAAAACCACGGCGCACATGCGGGGAAAAGGAGATGCAGATGTTAACCAGAACAGAAGATAGCATGTGGATTTGGATGGCCAACTATCACGTCTTCAGATCAAGGAACACACTGTTTGGCAATGTCCTGCAATGGGCAAGTATCCTCTTCAGAGTAATTGTTTGATAGAGAAGTAGAATGGGCAATTAAAACACTGATTGTCTAAAATGGGGGAGAGAAAAGCATGAAGAGCTGGCTTACACACCTTCACGAGTGTGTGCTCACACTCGACGTGATAGGGACTAGAGGATGTCTCCACTCGATTTCCCTCTGTTATTCTGGTGGATCGGGGAAGCAGGGGAGGAAGGTGTTGGTATGCCTACGCAATTCTTGCCAAGGCAGGAGTACACTGGTATAATTATTATGCTTTTTTTCTTTCTTCCCCAAAGACCTCAACTTTTTTCCCCACTACCGGATGCAGTCGTCCCAGGACCAGGGTTGCAGCTACAAGTGCTGGAAGTAGGGACGATTCCTAAGGAATCTTACATTATAATTTCTAAGGGCCTGATGGAAGTGAGTTGTGCTTCACTCCATCTGGCATAATTGGGGTTAACTGTGAATGCAGCTATATGGCCTGGTGGCAAAAGTAACCCACTAGTCCTGCACCTGTGTAACCATAGCCTACCTCAGTAGGGATGGGCTGAGGGGAGTCACTTGCTAGACTAGTATTATTGCCTGCAGTCTAGACAAGCACAGTGGCTGAACCTAACATCCCTTCCAAAGGTGGAAAAGTTTGAGTATAAATGAAGAGAAGGAAGAATAGTAGCTGAGGGTAAAGGAATGAATAAGTGGGTTATAAATTGAGGGAAATACAATAAAACATTAGCACTTCGAAAGATGCTTGACAAAGAGACACTGTCTCTTAGCTCACCTATACCAGATCCTGAAAGGGTGAAGCGATATGCTTGCCCAGACCACTCCTGCTTCTGAAAACTGACGAGATGAAATGGAAGCCTGCAAACCTGCGTGGCCCCATCCTGGGCGACGGTATGATGGACTGGACTAATTATCAATGACTGAATGAGAGTCTAGTGACATGGCAGTATTATCCCAGTTGTATGTCCTTTTGATTTAAGGGATCCAGCTTCAAAGACCAGTGGTGGACTGTGATATTGTGAAATATATATTTGATCTTCACCTTGGTTTCCTAGCGTGCAACTCCTAAAATCCTTAGAATCTCCAAAGTGATGTCATTTTGTCTGCTAATGATTGACTGGCAGCTGGCAGCCCCTAGGTAGCTTCAGGATGAGGCTGATCACCAGAGAGACCAAGGCAGGATTAGAGAGTTGGGGCTTTCAGCCCACTCCCCACCATCCAGGGAGGGGAGAGGCGCTGGTGTTAAGTTGATCACCAGTGGCTCCTGGTTTAATCAATCATGCCTATGTAATGAAGTCTCCATGAAAATCCAAAAGGACTGGGTTCCGGGAGCTTCCAGACAACTAAGCATGGGGAGGTTCCTGGAGGGTGGTGCGCCCTGGAAGGGCGTGGACGTTCCATGCCCTTCCCACATACCTTGCCCTGTGCGGCTCTTCATCTGCATCCTTTGTATTATAATATCATTTATAATATACCAGGAAACGTATTTCCCTGAGTTCTGCGAGCAGTCCCAGCAAGTTAATCGAACCCAAGGAGGGGGTCGTGGGAACCCCAACTTATAGCCAGTCAGTCAGAAGCACAGTGAAAACATCCCAAGACTTGCAATTGGCATGGGGAGCAGTCTTGGGGACACAACCCTCTACCTGTGGGATCTGATGCCATCTCCAGGTAGACATGTCAGAATTGAATTGAATTGGAGGACACCAGCTTGTGTCCAGTGCAGAACTGATTGTCTCCTTGGTGTGTGGGGGAAGCCCTCACACATTTGGCCACAGAAGTCTTCTGTGTTGATTGCGGTGGTGTGAGTGCAGAGGGAAAGCTAGTGTGTTTTTTGTTTTTGTTTGTTTTGTATAGGCTCTAATTCCATCATAAGGGCTCTACCTTCATGAGCTAATTACCTCTCAAAAGCCCCATCTCCAAACACCATCACATTGAGGCTTAGGGCTTCAACATGTGAATGGGGAGAGCACATTCAGTCCATAGCAACTCACATGTGCTTAGAATAGACAGATTAGCTAGCGTCTTCCACCAAAGAGAAAATTAATGCATGTATTTTGGTTACTTTGAATTCTCCCTCAAGATAAGAGCCTCCTGGCTTAAACAAACCAAAAGTCTCTTCCTTGTGTAGTGCTGGGCAAGGATGGTAGCCCCATGGCCATCAGGGAACCAGACTTCCACCTTGTTTCCCTGCACTCTCAACACATGGCATCCGCCTCATTGTTCACACAGGCTGCTGGGGCTCTAGCCATAGTCTCCACATCTTGGCCAGCCAGGAGAAGGGAGAGATGAAGAAGGGAATGACTCTCTCTTTTTATGATAGCAACTAGCTAAATGATTCTCTGCCTTAGGCACAAAATTCCAAGAATTCATTACCAATTTCCACAGAGCCTAAAGGCTTGATACACTGGCTGCCTCTTGCAAGTGGGAGGTTTCTCACATTTCCACTTTATGGCTAATATTTTCTGGTAGCAATAAAATCAAATTCCACACTTTTTCCCCCAATAGTCTTTGCGAGGATGCAAGCAGAAACACACCCTGGTATTCAAATAAAGTGACTTCTGGTGTGGAAAATAGCAAACCTTATCCCATAAAACTTCAACACTGATCTAAAACTGGTATGAGAACTCCTAAATAACCTTTACATCATTAAAAATAGAGTGGAAATATTAAACTTAAATGTTCAAAGACCAAAGATAGAGGACATTCTTGCGTACAGCCAGTGAGGACGTGTTGGTGGTACCACTCTAAGACTGAAATAAAACCGGGCTGATGATCGTGTTCGTATTCCTATTCCATTCCAGCTTTTTCTGGATCCTCATCATCTTTAATTTTCTTGTTCCTGGAAAAGGTGTACTCAACCCTGAGGCTCTTTCTGTAATAAGACCTTCCCAAAGCTTTCTGGTTCAATGGCACTCAATAAATCTTTTAAAATAGTACAACTAAAGGCAACATTTTTTAAATGTCCCAAGACAATATCATGTCTCATAAGCATTAGGATTAGTACTCAAGGAAGAGGATTTTTGGTAAAACATTGATACAGCTCAGTATAACATACTTCACAATAGTCTGGAGGAAATTTCTAAGAGATCACTCCCTATGGGGTAAAGCCAAAACTTTCTAAACAGGCTGATGATTAGGTTATTATAGATAATCTGGTCTTTGATCCAATAGTGATTCTCCACCATCAACAAGTTGGTGATGGGTGGGCTACAAGGAACCATAAAGAAAGAAATAAAAGACATTCCAATCCATTCTGGGGATGCATACCTCATTATCCCAGGCAAAGATGAGATATCCAGCTGTTAAAAGTTATTATCTGAATTTCACAAGAGTAATAAAACATATGCCTTATAAGGAATGGAATATTATACCTACTTGTGAAGAATAAATTCTGTTTTGGTTTTTAGGGAGATATTAAATAAAATCATTTTGTTTTCTTAAAAACTTGAATTTACAAATTTCTAAGATGTGAGTAAGCCATATTTAACTTCTGTGGGGACCCATTTAGACCCTGAATTGGTATAAAGATTATTTTAAAGTGAAAATATTTGAGCTACAGAAGATGCAGAAAGAAATCTTTTCCAAACTTCCCTTTTCTGACTATAGCAGATCCTCCCCAAAATACAAGCACCATTAACCACCCTCCAAAGGAAGTTTCCTGCTAATTCTGCTGCTGTGTGGACAGTCTGACCTTTTCCATCAGCATCAAAAAGTCCAGTAGTACTTTCCATAAGTTCCCATTGAAACCCTAACCTACCCCCACCTTATTAAGTTGGTATATAAACCTTTATCTGTGGCTATTCACTGAGTTACTCATTACCAAACAACTCCCAAGTGCACAGGTAAATAAAACTTGTCTTTTCTCCTATTAATCTGTCTATTGCCAGTTAATTCAGAGTCCCAACCTTTTGAACCTAACATAGTAGAGGAAAAGATTTCCTCACAACACTACCTAAGGTCTCTAAGATGATTTTGCTTACAAAGACACACATTGGGAGTGGGGAAGTCCAACAAGAATTGTAGACTTGAAGATATAAAATCAACTTGTTCAGGCTAAAACTAGGTTAGATAAAGTAGGGCTGATAGTTTTAACCTGATGTGAAAATGATTTTTGCATTTTCTCACCTGCTCAGGCTCTCCAGTTATCCCAACCTGGTCCTGAAGTTTGCAGTAGGGGGGTCATAAAACATGATCCATGCCTAGGTGAATCTGTTGAATTATTTATTCAGCATTTGATGAGCATCTACTTTGTGCCAGGTCTTGAGATGGGCACCTAGAAATCCAGAGAACAAAAGATAATTGCTGCCTTTGAGGGTGATTGCTCTAAAAGTGTTTTGGGGAGACTGGCAAGTAAAAGGATATTAGAATTCAGAAATATAACATTATGTGACATGAGTCCATAAGAGGCACAAAACTCAGTGGTAAGTGAGCTAGATGGGAGGTGGAGTGCGGCAGAGGAGAAAAATGTCCCCGGTGAGAAAACAGCACAAACAAAAGTAAGAAAATGAGAAAACCACTTTTAGGAAATGGCGAGCATTTCAGCAGAGCTAGGATGCAGGGGATGGGAAGAGGAGGAAAGGAGATGACACTTAGCATGTCAGGTAGGGCACGATCCAGACAGCCTTTTGTGCTATGCTAAGGAGTTGGAATTTCCTCTTGAAGGCAAAAGGGCACTACTGAAAGCTCTTAAGCAAAGCAGTGACACTATCAGATATACAATTTGAGAAGACAGTTTAGCAAAGGTATGAAGGATGGTTAAGAGGGAGATAAGACCCAGAAATGGGAAACCAGATAAGAAACCCTACATTAAATACTTCAGGAAAAACGTAATGAGTGCTATTATAAAAGGCCTCATTAATATATTGTGAGCAAATATGCCTAAATGCAAGAAATACCCATACGAAGCCATTTACCTACACCCTGCACGTGGCCTAGACCTCATCGCCAATATCTACAAATTGCTTGCACAGATGGAACCCCCAAAGAAGGGTGCAGAAGGGAGGTTTGAAATCTAATAATATGTCACAGACTTTGGTGCCTGGTATAGACTTTAGCCAGGATTCTGGCGTCTCCATGGAATGGGCTCCCCTTTGGTGATTTGGTAGGCTGGTGAGGAAGGCAGCTGCTATGGAATAACAAACATAGAAGAAAGGGGACAGGGGGTAACAGGGGACAGGGAGCACCCTTCATTAGCAGGCATCATACAGGAGAGGAAGGGACCAGTCACCCACATGGAAGAGCCATCGGAGCATGGGTGACTTCCCGTCCTATTTGGTGGCTCCCCTTACCAAGCACAGCCTCTGTGGCACACCAGGCAATAGACTTTGCCTGTGGTTCCCGCCTCCGTTAGCCTCCCAACCAGCACTCCCTGCTTGCTTTTCCACTGTGTCCTAAGGCACCATCCCCTTGCCCTCCACACAAGTGGAAACACACTGCTAGAGGAGCAGAAGCTCGTATTAGAAAGAATATGAAAAAATTATCCAAACACATGTTAAAGATGGTAAAGCAGACTTCATTTCAGGGGTTTATGGCAATAGGTACAGGGTCCACAGCTACAGGGTCCTGCAGTTGGGGAGAGACTGGACTCAGCTTTGACTCTAAGTATAACCAAGGAGCAGGGTGTTGTCAGTGGACAGAAGATGACTCAGACAAAACAAGGAAAGGAGGGTTTCTGGCTAAACTGACTTAATAGGATTCTTGCTGAAGACAGACCAGAGTGATAAGATATCCAGTGTGGTCAGATAGCAAGGGTGGGGGAATTTTCACTAAACCAACTTAGCAGGATTCTTGTTCAAACTGGACTCTAATTCCAGTACTTGGGGAGGCTACGGCAGGAGGATCAACTGAGACCAGGAGTTTGAGACCAGCCTGGGCAACATAGCAAGACCCCATCTCAACAAGATATTTAAAAATTAGCTGGGCTTGGTGGTACACACCTGTAGTCCAAGCTCCTTGGGAGGCTGAGGTGGGAGGATCTCCAGCTGAGCGACAGAGCAAGACCCCACTCTGAAAAAAACAGAACAAAACAAAAAACCAAAAAAACCTGGATTCTTCAAAGACAGAGAAAGAAGCCCAAGTTCAGGCCTAATCAATCAGAGGACTCAGAGAGAGGAGCCTGACTAAAGTTTTTATCAAAGGATAAAGTTTTTATCAAAGGATAAAGTTTTTATCGGCTCCCTCCTATTGAAGGAATAAAGTGGACATTCTTCTTTCCTTTGAACAACGTAAGTCCATTTCTTGTTCAGTTGCGTTTTGTGCATTAGAGACCATGCTATGGTTGGAATGTTTGTTTCCTTCCAAAATGCAGGTCTGCCAACATGACAGTATTAAGGGGAGGGACTTTTGAGGAGTGATTAGACCATGTGGGCTCCTCCCCCATGGACGGGACGAAGGCCTTAAAAAAGGCTTCCTGAGTGTCGGGTGGCTTCCCCCTCTACCCCCGCCATGCGAGGACACACGTCCTCCTTCCAGAGGACGCGGCAACAAGGCAGCACCTTAGAAGCAGACAGCAGTTCTCACCAGGCACCCAGCCTACCAGCCTTTGTCTTGGACTTCCCAGCCTCCAGAACTGTGAGAAAGAAGCTTCTGTACTCTATAACCTGCCCAGTCTGCGGTGTCTTGCAGCAGCACAGAACACTGAGACAGACCAGTGGAGCCACCTGTTGCAGCTTGGTAGTCGAGGATATTTACTGAATGGTGTCAACAAATAGGCGTTCAATGAGGGGAATTTCTATAAAGATTTTACAAAGAAACAAAGATTAATGGTTAGAAACCCAGTTTTTGAGGCCAGAGGGCAGCCAGTCAAGAATATTTCTCTATGTTGGGCTCAAGGCATTTTTGATGGTAGAATGAAGATGGCAGTTGCAATTTGACTATTTTTCTGACTTGCAGTTTGCATATCTTCGGTGATAGCACTGAGTGTTTGGTAAACTGAGTGGCCCGCGCACTGCAGCAGCCACAGAAGTCGTCTACACGTGGTTTGTAATGATGATTTCTTTGAAGTTTATATCATGTTGTCCAGCTTCAGCTTGCAGGGAAAAGGGCAGTTTGGTTTTCACTGATGTCAAGTCAGGAGGGTGAGAGAAAAATTGGAAATGTGAGCTTGGAGAGACATAGCCAGATAGTGGAGTAAATTAGAATGCAGGATCCAGTCTAATCGACAGGTAGATAACAAAACTTCAAAGGCAATGAACAGAACTGGAATCTAATATCGGGCACACTGTATCTTCTGTGGACACATAACTTTACTCTCTGCAATCACTCCCATCTCTACCAAAGATGATCACAGTAAGCCTAATTTGTTTGCAGAATAAGTTTCATCTCATTAAACTTGGCCTGATTAGTTGCTTAAGTACAGCAAGAATAGTAATTGAACATGTGGGTTCTTTTTAAGTCTGCTTTTCTGGAACTTTTAATAAGGAATTGCTACCAGTGCAGACCCTTGGGCTCTCCACGCAATAGAAATTAGTAAGAGGCCAAAGAAGAGTCACAGGCAAGGCTTTCTTGGGGCTCACGTTCAAATGCAGGGGAGACAGCACAGAGGAAAAACCCTCAGGCTGCGTCCCGAGTGCTGAAGAGGGTAGGCGGGGAAAGGGCCATGTGTAAGCATGTAGAAGCAGAAATTATCTTGTGCCTGGCTAGTTCTGTTACATGGTTCTTCATGTGTCTCATTAACATGTTAAATCTCCACCCTGGGCATGATTTTTAGCATGAAAATGAGATTATCATGAGGGAAAACTCAGGGGGAGGTTAGTGCAGGGTCCTTTTTGGCTTGAGGTGGTTGGAGGTGGACAGGTGTGGTTTCCTTGCAGGGTCCTTATCAGCTGGTGTCAGCATCGTGCTTCAGTGGTCTTGGATGACCTTACTCAAGAGACAGACAGTTTGGCCCCTCCTTATATGAGTATGGGCTGAATCCAGGAGGTCATTTGTGGGTTTTTTCCTTATTTTTCTCCAGTTAATTAGGCTGGAACATCCTGTCCCATGTTGCTTCCCTTGGTCAGCAGTGAGGCTTGAGCCCTGTCCCTATACTGGCCCAGAATCTCAGATGAGACTTTTAAAAGCCCCTCAAGGCTAGGAAGATACGCCAAGAACCTGCCACCAGACTTCACCTGCAATACCTATAGATTTGGGTGAATTCCTCTCTTCTCAAGATCCCCAAGATATCCTGAGGATACTGGGCTTGCCAGGCAGTGACATTCCTTACTCATCTCGAAGGCCAGGGACCAGGTAGCAAGCCCATCTTTCCAAAGCGGAGAGGGCTTTATTGGTTTCATAAAGTCAACCTTATTTTCTTAAAGCTGCCTGGTCATATCAGATTCTATTCATATTCTCAAACATAATAATCCAGTCAAAGCCTTGGTAATATAGCCAATGTTTCCAACTGTGTTCTGCTACAAAGAGAATATATTCTTATTGCACTTACATAAATAACTATATTGCCATGAAAATAAGGATATTCATGAATAGTTTCCAAATGGGTGTGGGGGGCAGGTAGGGAGAAAAGTGAATTGTTTCACTTTGTTTACAAAGGTATAATCTACCAAATGCTGTAAACAATATAGTTAAAGAGAAAAGAGAAAAAACTTCCTTAAATATAGAAAACAAAACCAGCAGTGATCCAGCAGTGTTTCAAATAAAAAGTCATAAAGATTGTCATTCTCATAAGTTCATTTAGTCCCATGTAATTAATTCTTATCCTGCTTGATCTTGGGTTAGCCATTTTATGAACCCAAGAGTTTCTTTATTAGAGTTCTGGAAATTCTTACCCAGTCCCAGGTACAATCTTAAAGTTATCAGAAACCTGTACATATCAGAGTCCTTTTCATGAATCGCCTTGAAGATGAAACACTTTCAAATTATACTTTTCTTTCAAAAACTTTCAGAAAAGCATCAGAGTGAAAAAATTAACTGTCTTTGGATGGCAAAAGACTTAGAATAGCCATGGTTAAAGTTCTGATAAGAGTTCACTAGAATGCAATTATGGTTCCCTGCCCCCTGCCAATTTTACAGACCCCTCAACTCCCAGCCAAAGGGACCCCAGAAAACCTTAAAGCTGAGTTCCTGGCCATGAAGGGAAGGGATGTTGGCCACGCCTTGGACAAGAAAATACTAAATTGTTACAGGAATGAAGGCCATGCAGGGCAAAGTGTAAGTCACCTGCAGGCCATCAATTTGCTTAACAGGTCACTTAAGTAAGTGTATTGCAGCTTGTCTCTAACAGGCTCCTTTAACTTAAAATATTCCAAGCCTTTAGACAAAGTTTTATTTCTTTAACCAAGTACAAATCAAAGAATCTTTGAATCTACCTATAACCTGTAAGCCACCCCCTCCCCCGCCTTTAAAGGCCAAACCATGTACACATTCCATGTACTGATACATGATTTTACCTGCAATTCCTGTTTCTCCATAATGTATAAAACCAAACTGTAACCTGATGGCTGCAGGCGCATTTTCTCAAGATCTCTTGAGACTATGTTCCCCTGCTGCGCACATTAGGCTCAGAATAAACCTCTTTAAATTATTTTACAGGATTTGCTTTTTTCCCATTAACAAATATTTATATTAGTAACATATACCCATACAAATATAATATTGATATAAAGAAGGTTAAACATCACTTTTATTGGACAATGCTGCCCACGTAATTTAACATATCAAATAAGAGTAATTAAACTCATACCACTCTTTTATAAGATCAGAGACAAATTCTTTGAGATTTCCCTACAATGAGGGTTGAGCCTGAGCAATGCAGTGTGAACTCCCTGGAGCAATTTTAAGGAAAAACAAAAGGCAGAACTTGTTATAAGAACCAGATTGGGAGGAGAGGAGGGTGTATCTTACATTAGTGCATTCAGTTTTGGATTTTAAAGAATTTTTTTTTTTTTTTTGAGACAGAGTCTGTCTCAAAACTCAAAACTCAGAGTCTGTCTCAAAACTCTGTCACCCGGGTTACAGTTCAGTGGTGTCATCATAGCTCACTGCAATCTCCAACTCCTGGGCTCAAGTGATCCTCCTGCCTCAGCCTCCCAAGTAAGGGGTACTACAGGCACAGCCAGGATGCCTAGCTAATTTTTCTATTTTTAGTAGAGATGGAGTCTCACTCTTGCTCAGACTGGTCTCCAACTCCTGAGCTCAAGCAATCCTCCCGCCTTGGCCTCCCAGAGTACTGGGATTACGGGCAGGTGGGCAGGAGACCATCCCCGGCCAGATTTTAAAGAATTATTATTAAGACAGCCCTCAAATTCCTCTCTAGGTATCTCCTCTGCGTGGTGAAATACTTCTACGGAATTCAGTGAAAGATCAGCCTCAGGACATGTTCACAAAAGGCAGGGCAGGGAGACAAAGGAAGAGCTCTAGCTAATAGTTTCAGTCTACACAATAAAGAATGTGGAGTTTCTTAGAAAACTTTCAGTTCCGGGAACTGGACCTTGTAGCCCAAAATTTAAATTTAAGTCTCTTTTGTCTTCCTTGAACTTCAGCAAAAGGGAAATTGTCCAGCACTTTTTTCAAAGCTCTTGACTGGACTTGAAGAGAACATAAAAGAAGACTTTTCTGTTGACAGAATGACTTTCTAAAACTTTCAGAAGGAGTAGTTGCTTTTGTTTTTATTCTTACAGCAGTTCTGGTGGCTAGTCTGTATTTTGTGCAGGGAGGGGTTGCTGAACACAGTAAGCTGACAAAGGCTTCTGGGAATATAGTGTGGAAGAAGGAAGAACATTCTTGACGTTGAATGTCATAATCTAAATTCATTAATTGTTAAACTCCCCTCATAAAATACAACTAATAGTTAGAAGAACAGTGTTATCTGTTTCTCATGGAGATTCAATGCAGTAAGCATTTCCTGAATGTCTTTGCAATGTGTTCTGGGTGTGTTCAGAGAAGTAAAATGCACAGTCCTTCTGAGGAGTTTGTACCTCCAGAGTTGCTCTACTTTCTCAACAGCGTGGATTAAGATTTCCTTTTTGACTTAGCATAACCCAAGAAGGCTTTTGTAAGCCTAATTTCTAGGCTAAACACTAATTTCTAGTGTTTACTTGCATCAGAGCTTTGAAGCAAGAGGCAGAGAAGTCAGGGAAGTGTGAAATTTTTTTAACTGACTAAGAGTTTCCCTTCACTTTGAATTCTCTCTTTCCATTTTGCTATTTCATAGTTTTGTTTTCCCCTTTGTCCTAAATACTATCAAAGCTTTATGCTGGATTCCAAAGAAGTTTATAGCAACGTTACTCATGTCAGTGGAACCCCCAGCAGGGCAGAGTGGAATATGTGCTACTCTGAGGAAATGCTCAATAGCATTTTCCTGTTACTTATTCCCACTGCCCTTTACTTGCCATGAATTCACCCTTTATGTGAAGTTTTTTTCTAGGGATTTTAAAAAAGACAGGCAGCAGCTTTTTATAAATTGCAACAATTATTCTTAGATGACATATTTAACCAGAAACATTTATAAAATAAAAACATTTTAAAGTATTTGTTTTTTGTATTTTAGATTAGATTTATCTTTAGTTAATGTTATTCACTCATTAATGTTGCTTATTTGATATCCTGTTAGTTAAATCGCAGGGGTCCTCAAACTTTTTAAACAGGGGGCCAGTTCACTGTCCCTCAGACTGTTGGAGGGCCGGACTATAGTTTTAAAAAAACTATGAACAAATTCCTATGCACACTGCACATATCTTATTTTGAAGTAAAAAAGCAAATGGGCAAAAACACCCACATGTGGCCATAGTTTGAGGACGCCTGGTTAAATGCATGAGCTTTCTCCTTACAGATGAGTTGTATGAATTTTCTCAGGATTCACTTGGAAGATATATAATAATCATTAAGGGAAAGTTTTAGTAACATTCTTAGTTTAGGATATCAATGAATAATGGTAATATTTGGTCCAGTTTATGCCTTGTTTGATTTAAATTCATGCTAATTAAAATGGAAAGGGAAACTTGGCTTAATCAGGAGGTATACTATACTTTTTAATGATCATTGATTTCAGTATTATTAAGAAACAAAATGGTGATTTTCCCCAGCACCCTAAAACCTTCACTCCTTGGGGTTAAGGGTTATGTCTCAGTCTCTAGGGGCTGTGGAGTTTCTGGCACAAGTGCTCAGGAAATAGAGCGGGGGAGGGAAGTGCTATCTTCCCCATTTAATTGTGAGACGATGGATGACAAGGAAGTTTCCTGAGATTACATAACCAGCAAGGGTCACAATCCCAGATTTTCTGCATCCTCATGTGTGACATGACAAGAAATGTATATTTGGTCTCTGCCCACAGTTCCTAACATAGAGCTCCTAAAAACCTTGTAACTACCTGAGTTATAGGGGCAATCGGATCGTCTATTGGTTATAATGTTTAGTCTTAGTTCCCAGTTTCTAAAACAAGAGCTTCTAAGACCCTTGCAATCTCTGGAGTGAAGAATGTCTTTTGTAAGCTAAAGAGATGACTGGTGCCTGGGGTCCTAGGTAGCTTCAAGATGGGGGCTGGTGGCTATAGACCAAAGTATGATCAGAGGGATGGACTTCCAGCCCCCCCACCCCTGCAACCTCCAGGGAGGGTAGAGGGGCTGGAGACCAAGTTAATCACCAAAGGCCAATGATTTTTAAAAATCATATCCACATAATGAAGCCTGCATAAAAACATTAAATATCTTCTTTTTCCTCTGCCCCTTCCTACCTCTGTCCTCTTATTGCCACAAGCTGCCTCCTTTTGCCATCCTGAGGTTCTTCTCCCTCTGGTTGTCGAGTGTCGCTAAAGTTACTTCTGACAGCATAGGTGATACTGAAAGAAGAGAAAGGACAGGACTTCTGTTGTACTCCTGCGGGATATATCCTGTACTGCCTTGGGAGAAAGAAGCTGGCTTGTAACCGGATGCGTAGGTGATGACTGTTTCCTAACACCAGGGCATTCACTATGCCTTCCCCTTCTCAGATGTGATTTTGTTCACCGTTAGCTTGGCATTCCTGGGTTCTCAGAAAATACCTTCCGCTGACAGTCAATCTCAGCTTCCATTCACGGGCAAAGATGACTCCTGAACATTCACAGAATGGTCCTACCTAGGCTCTACCCATGTTCATACAGGGATAAGAGCTGGATGCCAGTAGCAGATTAAGACTCTATGATTTGTATCTTTTAGGCACGGATCCTGTGCATAAGTGGAGGTGCAGATCATTTGGGCTCTACCCATGTACATAAGGATTTCTGGAATCCAAACCTGCCCATTTGAAGGGCTTCATACCTTTCCATTGCCTCAGCCTCTGAAAAGCACACTGGTTCTTAGTCCACTAGTGGGGACTCTCTCCCTTTGTTCTGCCTGTGTATAGTCAGCTTGTCATAAGAGTAATAGGATAGCAGGTATTTCTACCCTTTGGGCCTCGTTATGTAGCTGGCAAGCTCCATTTACCACTGTAGCAGTCAAAAAACTCTCTATCTGCCTTAATATGGTAGGTTTTTGTCTAACATTAGCATTCAAGGCCTAATGGGGTTTGTCTTAATCTGCTTAGGCTGCCATAACAAAATACCACAGGCTGGGTGGCATAAATAACAGAATTTATTTTCTTACAGTTCTGGAGGCAACAAGGCCAAGATCAAGGTGTTAGAAAATTCAGTTTCTGGTGAGGCCTTTCTTACTGGCTTGCAGATAGCTGCCTTCTCACTGTGTCCTCATGCGGCCTTTCCTCTGTGTGCAGGGGCAGAGAGAGCTTTGCATGTGCTCTTTCTTTCTCTGTCTCTCTCCTGACAAGGATGTCTAGTCTTCCCGGATGGGGCCCCACCCTTATGACGTTATTTAACTTTAGTTAGGGACTCCTTAAAGGCCCTCCCTCCAGATATAGTCACACTGGGGGTTAGGGCTTCAATCTATGGATTTTGGGGGGATGTAATTCAATCCATAGCAGGATTACTGTCCCCTTTCATCATGATCCCTTGACATTTACATTTAATCCTCTTATCTTTCCTATATATATATATATATATATACAGGCAGTATGAGCTTCTCCCAAAGTATTTCAAGGAAGATAGCTCCATTAATAATTTGTTTGTCTTTACAATGTGCAGATTATATTTTCCAAAGAGGTCTGTGAGAACATTCCCACCCCATGTGCTCTTTCAGAAACTTAATTCCCCATAAAAGTGTGGAGTCTATGTCTTTGCCCTTGAGCCTGCATGGGCTTTTGTGACTGCCTTGACCAACAGAGTACAGCTGAAGTTAATACAGCTTCCACCTGGCTTTCTCTCAAGACACTTGGCCTTGTGAACCAGCCACTATACTCTGAGGACACCCAGCTCTGAGCTGTGCCTGAGCTCCCGTTCAGCAGCAATGGGCACCAGCTTGCCAGCCATGGAGTTAGCCATCCTGGAAGAGCACCTTCCAGCCCTCAGTCAAGCCACCCCAGTGGATGCCATGTGAGGCAGAGACGAGCCTTCCCTGCAGAGCCCTGCCAGATTGCGATTCATGGGCAACATAAATGACCATTATTGTTTAAGGTTTTGTGGTGGTTTATTATGCAATAATATGTGCCAGGAGTAATCAAGGACAAATCCTATATCGCTTCCTCGTAATCTAATTTTTAACTCCTCAGAACATAAAATAAGTGATTTTTTAATCCGTTTGTTAAGTTTTTAGAATATAACTGATTCAAAAGGAATGACTGAATATATGCATTTATATCTTTTTACTCCAATATACTAACAAAATTAGAGAAGAAATTCCATATAAAAAATAAATCCAGCAAATCGAATCTGACAATGTATAATAATAATGTACTCTATTACCATAATCAAGAGGGATTTATATCACATATATTAATACAAGGCTGGTTTAACATTCAAAAATCAATTAATGTAATTCATCACATCAACAGGCTAAAAAAGAAAAATCATATGATTATATTCACAGAAGCAAGAAAGCTTTTGACAAAATCCAACACTCATTCATGATAAAAATTCTCAGCAAACTAGGAATAGATGGCAACTTCCTGTACTTGAGAAAAAACATATATAACAAAGCCTACAGCTGACTTCATACTTAATAGTGAGAAATTAGCAACTTTCTGGCTAAGATCAGGAACAAAACAAGGTCATCCCCTTTCACCACTCTTTTTCTACATCACACTGGCAGTCTTAGCTAATGCAATCAGACACACACACAAAGAAATAAAAGATATACTGATGGGGAAGGAAGAAAAAAAATGTGTTTGTTCATAGATGACATAATCATCCATATAGAAAATTTGAAAGAATCGACTAAAAAACTCCTGGCATTTATAAGTAATTATGGTAAGGTTGCAGGATAAATGGTTGATTTACAAAAGTCTATCTCTTTCCTATATACCAGCAATAGAGTTTTGAAATTTCAAGTAGTTTTGAAATTAAAAACACAATGCCATTTACATTAGCACCCCCCAAAATGATATATTAATATTTAGGTATAAATTTAATAAAATATGTATAAGATCTATATGAGGAAAACTGCAAAATTGTATGAAAGAAATCAAAGAAGAACTAAATAAATGGAGAGATATTTGATGTTCATGGGTAGGAAGACTCAATATTGTCAAGATATCGGCTCTTCCCAACTTGATCTATAGATTCAGCACAATCCCACTCAAATCCCTGCAGGTTATTTTGTGAATATCAATAAACTAATTCTAGAATTGATGTGAAGACAAAAGACCCAGAATAGCCAACTCAATATTGAACAAGAAGAACAAAGTTGTGGATTGACACTATCTGACTTCAAGACTTACTATAAAGCTACAAGTAATCAAGACAGTGTAATATTGGCAAAAGAAGAGACAAATAGATCAGTGAAACAGAATATAGAGAAATAGACACACATAAATATAGTCAACTAATCTTTGACAAAGGAGCAAAGGCAATACAATGAAGAAAAGACAGGCTTTTCAACAAATGGTGCTGAAACAACTGAACATCCATATGCAAAAAAATGGAATCTAGAGGCAGACCTTACATCTTTCACAAAAATTAACTAAAAATGTATCATAGATCTAAATGTTAAATGCAAAATTATAAAACTTCCAGAAGATAACATAGGAGAAAATCCAGATGTTGTTGGGTACAGAGTCTCATTCTGTTGCCCTGGCTAGAGTGCAGTGGCATCATCATAGCTCACAGCAACCTCCAACTCCTGGGCTCAAGGGATCCTCCTGCCTCAGCCTCTCAAATAGCTGAGACTACAGGCATGCGTAGGATGCCTTAGTAATTTTTTCCATTTGGTAGAGATGGAGTCTCACTTTTGCTCAGGCTGGTCTGCAACCCAAGACCTCAAGAGATACTCCCACCTCAGCTTTCCAGAGTGCTAGGATTACAGGCGTGAGCCACAGTGCCCTGCTGATGATGGCTTTTTAAATAAAATGCTAAAGGCACAATCCATGAAAGAAATAATTAGTAACCTGGACTTCATTAAAATTAAAAACTTTTGCTCTCTGAAAGAACTGTCAAGAGAATGAAAAGACAAGCCACAGATTGGGAAAAAATATTTGCAAAACACATATCTGATAAAGGATTGTTATAAAATATACAAAGAACTCTTAAAATTCAACAATAAGAAAAGAAAAAACTCAATTAAAAATGAGCAAATGATCTGAACAAGTATCTCATTAAAGAAGATATACAGGTGGCAAATAAGCACATGCAATGATGCTAAACATCATATGCCATGAGAGAACTGCAAAGTAAAACAAAAATGAGATACAACTATACAACTATTAGAATGGCCAAACTCCAGAACACTGACCAAACCAAATGCTGACAAGGATGTGGAGCAACAAGAACTTTCACACATTCATGGTGGGGATGCAAAATGATGCAGCCGCTTTGGAAACCAGTTTGGCAGTTTCTTATAAAACTAAACATACTCTTACCATATGATCCAGAAATCACACTCTTTATTTTTTATTTTATTTTATTTTATTGTATTTATTTATTTATTTTTGTTTGTTTGTTTCTTTGTTTGAGACAGGATCTCGCTCTGTTGCCTGGGCTAGAGTGTAGTGGTGTTATCCTAGCTCACAGCAACCTCAAACTCTTGGCCTCAAGTGATCCTCCTGCCTTGGCCTCCTGAAGTGCTAGGATTATAGGCCTGAGCCACAGCACCTGGGTACTCCTTAGTATTTACCCAAATGGGTTAAAAATTTTGTCCACACAAAACCCTGCACAGGGATGTTTGTAATAGCTCTTTTCAGAATTGCTCAAACTTGGAAGCAACCAAGATGTCCTTCAATAGGTGAATGAATAAATAGACTGTGGTAGATCCAAATAATCAAATATTACTCAGTGCTAAAGAGAAATAAGGCACCAAGCCATGAAAAGATATGGAGAAACCTTAATGCATATCGGTAAGTGAAAGAAGCCAATCTGAAAAGGCTACATGTTGTATGATTCCAGTAATGTGGCCTCTGTAAAAAGGAAAACCATGGAGACAGTAAAAAGATCAGTGGTTGCCAGGGGTTGTGGGAAGGGAGCAAAGAAAGGGAGAGCACAGAGGATTTTTAGAGCAGTGAAACTATTTTGTATGATACCACAATGGTAGGTACATGCCATTATACATTGGCCCATACACATAGAATGTACAACACTAAGAGTGAGCCCTAATGTAAATTGTGGGCTTGGGGTGATAATGATATGTCAATATAGGTTCATTGGTTATAACAATGTACCACTTTGGTGGGGGATGTTGATAGTTGGGGGGGTTGTGGTGTGAGGGGGCAGGGGGTGGATGGGAATTCCTTATATCTTTTGCTCAATTTGGTTGTAAACCTAAAACTGCTATAAAAAATCAAGTTTATTTACTATATATATGTATTTTAATTTTAAAAGTCCATAAGAGTACTAGAAAGGCATGAGAGATAGAACTAGCTTATTAGAAAAGAGAGGACTTTCGGGGAGCTGTAAAGACCAGATTATCATGAAACCCAATAGTGTGAAGAAAATATCAAGATATAGGAACCAGTGGTTTCTATATCTTGCTTTCCTATTTTTTTTTAGCAATCCCCAATAGGAAATATCAGTAAAAATAAATTTCCACTCACAATAGCAACATAAATTATAAAACTTTGGCAGAAATCTAATAAGAAAAATATAAGAGTTATGTGACAAAACTTTAAAACTTCAAGTCCTAAATAAATTGGTGGAAAATAATTTTATACCTATTAATATAAAACACCTGTAAGTAATACAAATGTAATATAAAATATAGGTGTTTTACATTAATTTATAAATTTAATGTTATGCCACCTTGAAAGGAAAAAAATCTAGTGGAAAAAATTTGACAAGATGATTTTGATATTTTTTAGGAAATGAAAATGTGTAAGAATAAAAAAGAAATTTTGAAAATGAAGAGTTATAAAGGGGAAAATATTATAATAAATGTAAACTATTCGATAAAGCGATTATATTAAAAGTTTAATATTGAAAGAGGATTAGGGCTGGGAGCAGTGGCTCACGCCTGTAATCCTAGCTCTCTGGGAGGCCGAGGTGGGTGGATC
>VBSM01000373.1:1878140-1895540 GCA_008086735.1 Cheirogaleus medius | reverse complement strand
ATCCTCCCGCCTCGGCCTCCCAGAGTGCTAGGATTACAGGCGTGAACCACCGCGTCCGGCCAAGGATTAGATAATTAAACCGGTGAAACAAATGAGGGACTAGTAAAAGTTTATATATAAATTCGAATTCAAGATACAATAAAGGTAAAATATCAAATTAGTAGGGAATTAATCAATGGATTAATGGATTAATCAAAGGATTAATCAATAGATGGCTTTGAGATCATTGAGTGTCCTTTTGAGAAAAAAATATTTCATTACATTTTATATAAAAATACATATACAGAAGAAAATACAGGAACAGCTTTATAATCTTGCTGTGGGGAATATCTTTCTAAGTAAACTACTAGAAACAAAGAAAAATGAAAAGCAACTTAATGGCAGGAAATATTTGTAACACATAAAATGACATAGTGTTGGTATCTATCATATATAAAAGCTTCAACAAATCTGTAAGAAGACAAACAAGCCCAACAGAAAAATGGACAAAATGTATGACAGGGCAATTCAGAGACAAAGAAACAGAAATGGTAAGATAGCTATTTGAAGAGATGCTCAACTTCACTAATGATCAAAAATATGCAAATTAAAACAAGATACCACTTTTTACCATTTGATTTTGAAGAATTCCACATTGAATACTCAGCTTTGGGAATGGTCTGTGGAACAGGGTACTTCATACCCTGAAAGTGGAAATGTAAACTGTGATCACCTTTGTTGAAGGCAGCCCGGCAGCCTTTATCTTGACACACCCTTGCGTGTGAGGCATGCGATAATTACTTATTGACTTAGGGCAGGGTTACTTTCAAAAGTGTAAAGAGCCTGGACTTTACTGACAGAGGTGGTTTTCATTCCTGGCTCTGCCATTTATTTACTAAATAATCTTCAAGCAATTGACTTAACTTCCCTGTGCTCCAACTTCCTTATCTAAAAAAATGAGGAATACTGAAACAATACGGGCAGTGTCTCATCCAACCGTGACCAGGTTACACGTGCTCAATGAAGAAAAGGCTTTGTTCTCTCTCACATGATTTCTCTGGCAACCCAAGAGAAATTTCTTTCCTCAGAGAACTTTACCCAGGTTTTTTTCATATTCTCCTTCCTCCTCATCCAGCCTTCTCAGATCTGCCCTGAGGCGCTGCTCTTTTGTGCTGCCAACATAGCTCACTGGACTCTTCCAACTGAGGGTGGCATTTATTACTTATCAGTCCTTTAATATACTTGCCTGTTGTGGATTGAATTGAGTCCCCTAAAAAGATATTTTCAAGTCCTAACCTCAATGTCAGATATGACCTTATTTGGAAATAGGATCTTTGCAGATGTAATCAAGCAATCAAGTCAAGATGAAGTCACACTAGAGTAGGGCAGGCCCCAAATCCAGTACAACTGGTGTCCTTATAAAAAGAGGGAAATTTGGACACAGACACACATAAGGAGAACACCACGTGATGACAGAGGCAAAGACTGGGGTGATTTGTTTACAAGCCAAAGAACACCAAGGATTGCCAGCTAGAAAGAGGCAGAAAAGATCCTTCCCTAGAGCCTTCAGCGAGGGCGTGGCTCTGCTGACACCTTGATTTCAGACTTCTAGTCTCCAGACTGCAAGAGAATACATTGCTGTTTTAAGCCATCAAGTTTGTGGTACTTTGTTACAGCAGGTCTAGGAGACGAATACAAAAGGTCATGTGACTCTAATCCTGGGTTTGGTAATAATCTGTGGAACAGATGGAGATAATGTCAGGTTTTGGATAATTATAGACGAATCTCCTAAAATATAATCTTGGTTTTCTCACATCAAGTCAGGCTAAGAAAGGGGTAGAATGTTTGTCTTAGTCCATTTGTGCTGCTATAACAGGATACTGCAGACTGGGTAATTTATAATGAACGGAAATTCATTTCTCGTGGTCCTGGAGGCTGGGAAGTCCAAGATCAAGACACCCATAGTTTTGGTCTCTGGTTCCAAGGTGGTGCCTTGTTGTGTCCTCACATGGCAGAAGAGCATAAGAGAAAGAGAGAGAGCCCACCCCCACAAGCCGTTTTCATGGCAGCATTAATCCAGTCAGGAAGGCTGAGCCCTCATGACCTGAACACCTTCCAATGCTATTGCATTGGGGATTAAGTTTCCAACACATAAATTTTAGAGGGGATACATTCAAACCTTAGCAATGTTTAAGGATTAGATGCGTTAAAAAAATTTGAAGGACACAGAAAAACAAGCTTTGTTCTCTCAGGCTACCTGTTCTCAGGGAGGATAAAGGTGTGAATTTCCAACCAGTAAGCTCCAAGGGCTCCACATTTCCCTGGCATGGTGCCAGGTGATTATATGTTCTTAGTGGCCATCAAAGTTTTTCTACTGTGGCTCTCAGGTTCTTTTCTTCTCTACTACTTGGTGGCCTGCAGAGACGTACTACTATGAATACATTGATCAAAATTAGTTTAGATAAGTTGGTAAAAAAATGCATTGAGTTGCAAGGACCAGGATATACAGTTAAAGTGGTTTTAAAAATAAAGAACTTACTATCTTACATAGAAGTCTGGAGGTAAGAAGTTTCACGTTTGGTTGTTATAGCAGCTCAATTATGTCAGCATTCTGAGTTGCTTCTCTGCTTTCCTTATAGTCACAGGATGTCTGCTGCAACTCCAAGCATCATACAGAACACCACCCACAGCTAGAAAGGTAGTTTTGTCCTTCCCATCTCTTTTCAAGGAGGGAAGCCCTTTCCAGAAGCTCCCAGTAGATTCTCTCCTGTGATTGGCCCTAACCTCTTAAGTCTTGAGCTGTCAGAGATAATAGATGTTGCATGTCCATGGCTTGCCTTAAGTATACAGCTTCAGTGTGACTATGTGTATTAGATGGTTTGCTTTATGAAATAATCAGTGGATAATGCACCATAATATACTGGTTGACTAGTCAAAAATTACACCAAGAATCTGAATGTGGATTTAGGTAACATGCCTATAAAGAAGCAGTTTTTGAAACCATATAAAATAATATGCTGATTTTCCAGGTTGATATATTTTAAGTTTTAGTACTTAGTATGTACAAATGTTTCCCCCAATGAGCTGTGCCTCCTGGGGTTCATGCTCTAGTGTAGTTCCCACCTCTGAATCCAGGCTGGCCTTGTGACTTGTTTTTGACCAATAAAATATGACAGAAGTCAGACTACATGACTCCAGAGCTTGGACCATACAACACCTTGCAGCTTCTACCTGGGACTGTTGGAATGTCTGCTCTTGAGAAGCTGGCTACCATGTGATAAGTCTGACTACTCTGAGACTCCCACATTTTGAGGAAGCTTAGAGAGACAGAAACACCCAGCTAGGCCCTAGTATCCTAGTCATCCCAATCCAGGCATGGAACTTGTGAGAGAAGAGGCCGTCTTGGACTTCTAACCCAGTCAAGCT
The DNA here is from genome assembly GCA_008086735.1 of Cheirogaleus medius. Taxonomy (NCBI): domain Eukaryota; kingdom Metazoa; phylum Chordata; class Mammalia; order Primates; family Cheirogaleidae; genus Cheirogaleus; species Cheirogaleus medius. The sequence continues at coordinate 1,892,135 of VBSM01000373.1, read as the reverse complement.
TTCAGAGGGTTCCAGCCCCAGATGCCATCTAACTGCAGCCAGAATTGCAATAACAAGTAAAAACTTCCCATGTGAGCTTAGTCAATACACAGAATCTTGAGGGATAAGGACAATTTTTTATGTAAACTACCAAATTTGGGGCCTTGAAAGGGGATGTGTGATGGACAGACCCCGGGGTCAGTAATTCCCACCTCCTGGTGTTCATGTCTTCTTGAGATCTCCTCTCCCTGGGTAAAGGTAGGATCTGTGACTTGCTTCTAATCAGTGGAATATGGCAAAGGTGATGAGTATTACTCCCTCAAATAGGTTATGTTGTATAACACTCCATCTTAGCATACTGGATGGAGAAATTCTCCCCACTGGCTTGATGAAGTGAGGAGCTATGTTGAGAAGCTCACATAGTAAGGATCCACAGGTGGTCTCTAGGACCCAAGGCTGGCTGCCCCCTTCTGACAGCTACCAAAAAGCCAGGGCCTTCAGTCATACATCCATAGTAGAATGAATTCTGCTACCAACTTAATGAACTTGGAAGCAGATGAACATGTCTCCAGATGAGAATACAGCTCAGCTTACACATTTTTTTTAGACAGGGTCTTGCTCTGTCACCCAGGCTGGAGTGCAGTGGCACAATCATAGCTCACTGCAACCTCCAACTCCTGGGCTCCAGTGATCCTCCCGCCTCAGCCTACCAAAGCGTTAGGACTACAGGTGCACACCACCATGCCTGACTAATTTTTAAATTTTTTATAGAGATGGGGTCTTGCTATGTTGCCCTGGCTTGTCTGAAACTCCCTGGCCTCAAGTGATCCTCCTAAATTGGCCTGTCAAAGTGCTAGGATTATAGGTGTGAGCCACTGAGTCTGGCCACAGCTGAGATCTTGATTTCAGTTACATGAGACCCTGAGTAGAGGACCCAGCTAAGCCATGCCCAGACTCCTGATCCACAGAAATTGTGAGATAATAAATGTTTAAAGCTGCTAGGTTTGTGGTAATTCGTTATGCAGCATAGAAAATTAATGCAAGGGATGAGTGTATTTTGCATTATGAAGGGATGTGAATTGTGTTGGCCTAAGGACAGCTTGAAATAGTTTCCAAAGAGGAAATCTTTCCTTCTCTGTATACTTATGCTGCTCCTCCTTCGCTGTAAGTTTGGACTGTCTTGCTTTTACCAACAGAATATGAGAGGGAAATAATGTTCTGATACTTCAAGTCTCAGTTATAAGGAAACTTGAAGTTTCTTCCTTGGTGTTTTAGAACCCTTATGTTTAATAGTCCTCACCCACTGTGTAATCTGTCTACCACACTGAAGGCACCATGGAGCCCTGCCTTCCAGCCTTCCCTACCAAGGCACCAGACTGTAAGTGAAGACTTTTCGGACCCTTTAGACCATACTAGCCACCATCAGAATACCAATGAGTGGCCCCAGTTGATGTCATAAGGAGCAGAAGAACTGCTCAGCAGAGCCCTGCCTTAATTTCTGACCCACAGACTTGTGAGCTGTTTGTTACACAGCAATCAGGCAGGATCTGGTTTGATCTCACCCAGGAAAGGCAAAATGCCATCAACACTAATCTGAAGATATCTCCCATAGGATGTGGCAGGAAGGACTCAATAGCAAAATAATTCTACCCATAACATATCAGTGGCTGGGGTTGCATAAAATGTTTATGCCTGAGTCCTTCACTGACAAGGGGAATGGAATTATCATGATGACTTTAGACTAATCAGCATTCACTCCCTGGTGCTACTTTCACTGAACTCTTGCTGAACATTCCTTGTGCCAGGAGTCAAGCCACAGTTAATGTCTGTTATAATGATTATTTGCTGCCATGGTCATCTTGCCAGGACCACAGCTGATACTGATGTTGCAATAACTAACTCTACTGCTTGCTGGTGGCTGAAAGTTTTGTCCCCACCAGTGCTTACTGCTCTTTGGTGAGGTTCCCAGAGGAGCAGCTTACTTTTTCAGGCCTTACAGTTTCCTTTAGAATTTGGAACAGAACTGCATCTGAAGGTTATTTAGTGGTCCTAGACATTGTCAAGTCAAAAGTGAGTCTTCTCAGTTATGATTGGGACACCATCCAGGATAGACCCCAGATACTCTTCAGCATTCTTCTGTCCTAGGGTGAATTCCCCAAGACATGCCTCCAGAGGTTGATGGTGGTAAGGAGGGGGACGTTTAAAAAATTCATTAGGATCGAAGTTCTCTCTACTGTTCTCTCTACTGTTTTTTTTTTCCAGAGGTTCTAGCAAATTCTTTAATGCACAGGATTTGTTGTGCTTGCCTGTATAATCCTAGCATTCCACTGTTAGCTACACAGATTAGGCCCCTAGCCAAGCCCTTTACCAGGCATCCAAATGCTAGAAGGAAGATTGGAAGCCATTACTAGTTAAAGTGGATTCAGCCTGGAGGAGCTTGAGGCTTATGACAGCATCTTGAACATATTAATACAAAATGGTAAGGTTTCTCTGGCATTAGAGTTCTTAGAATTAAAAATGAGACCAATATCTTAACCTTGAGGCAATTTTGACATATTATAAAGATCAGACTAGTAACCAGGAACTAGAAAGTTTCCATAGGCTGTCAAGGGTGTTTTATTACCTCATCTAGTTTAAAAAACAATGTATTACTTCAACTCTAATGTTTTATGTTATTGTAGATTCACTTTTATTGAGCAAGGCTTTAAGCAATGTCACAAAGGGAGGAGTGGGCACACATACATGTTCTCAAATCCTGAAAGGAGAACACCAAAAATAAGGGCCAAGGAAGACTTAAACCTTCACGTACTTTTCCCCTCTGGGTTTGATGCCACTAATGGGAAAACAATGCTGTGCTCCTTGAGAGGAGCTTCTAATTAGACAGCAATGATTCCAAGGCTCTGCTCCCTAGGTTTTAGTGTGTTAAGAAATTGAGATTACCAGAGTAGAAAACTTTCCCAATAACCCATTCCCAATGAATAGTTTTCCTAGCTTGAAAACCATTGGTCCAACTAAAATTAAAAAAATGAAAATTAAAAAATGAAGGTGCTAGAAACAAAGTGACTTTAGGCATACAGACATGCCCTGCTAGAGACAGAGGTATATATGGGGTCCAGAATTCATGCTTGTAACACTCATTTGTCTGAGGACAGAGAGCTGTTGATGGAAAATTATATGTGTGAAGATGTAAGAGAAATGAATGTTTTCAATTATTTAAAACACATTTTTTTTCCATTTTCTAAACACACCATCCAAAAAACTTGCTGTAGTGTGATTTCATTAGAATGGTATATTTCGAAGTTGAAGTGACAGATTTCAGGAGGTCCCTAGGAATTTCAGAGCTATCTCATTGCTTTCCAATTCTGCTTTTAAAACCCTGCTGCTTTTGCTATGCATTTTAAGGAAGAAGATTCATGCAATGTCATTTTATTCCAGGGGAAACAAAGGGATTTAAGTTTTCTCATGTCCAACAATATTGGATTGTATAAGATTTTATTTCAAAGTCCAGCGCTTCTATCTTGCTTATTTCCTGAATAGGAAAACTGGTGTAAATCTTGAAATGGAGAGAAGGTAAAAGGAAAAGGTCTCTACTTCTCTGCTGTATGCTTTCTGTTGTCTCACCTTTCTCTCTTAATCATACTCTCACAGCCATGGGACCATCTCAAAGATCTTTGGGTCTTGGTAAAGAGCCCTGGGTCTGGAGTTTGATTCTTGTGTGTATCAGCTGAGTCTTAGAGATGGACACAAAAACTGCTACAGGCATTTCAAGCAGAAAGGGACTTAGAGCAGGAAATGCTATACAAAAATGCTTGCAAGAAAACAAATTGGATACAATTACTAAAGATACAATTACCATAGGACTCAGCAATTGCACACTTGAGCAAAATGAAAACTTAGGTTCCCACAAAAACCTACACATCAATGTTCATAGTAGCTTTATTTGTAGCAGCCCCAAACTAGAAACAGCCCAGATATCCTTCAATAAGTGATTGGTAAATGATAGTACATCCATACTATTGAATACTATTCAACAATAAAAATGAACGAACTATCAATGCACACAACAACTTGAATGACTGTGCTAGAAACTGATGTTGAGTTGAGTGAAAAAAAGCCAATCCCAATAGATCCGAAGCTGTATGATTTCATTTATAATACTTTTTGAAATGGCAAAATTTTAGCAAAGGAGGATAGAGTAGTGGTTTCCAGAGGTTAGGGATGGGGGAGGAAGGGAGGTGGTATAGTTATAAAAGGGCAACATAGGCATCCTTGTGGTTTTGAAATCTTGACTGTGGTGGTGGATGCATGAATGGACACATACAATAAAACTGTATAGAACTAAATATACACGTGCTTACACAAATGAGTACAAAAATGGGAAATCTGAATAAGAATGGCAAATTATATCAATGTCAATATCTTACTTATAATATTGCAGTATAGTTTTCAAAGACATGACAATGTCACTGTATTATTTCTTACAAATACATTTGAATCTCCAATTATCAGTTAAAAAATATAAAGGATGAAGGAACATAACTCTGAGGGCCATTGCTGGCTATTGATGTCAATGACACACCACCAGAGCTGAAGGCCAGAATTTAGGAAATTGCTCCTGCTGCCACCCTACTGTCATCACCCAAGTGGCTCTCATGTCCATGAAACTGGTGACTAGACCCAAACTTGGAATCTATCTGCCACAAACCGACACATCAGTTGGACCAGGAGCAGAATAATGGCTTCTCTTTCACTTCCACCTGCTGGATTGAGCAGGAACACATCTAACTGGCAGAAGCTCAATTTATTTCCAATATATTTGATGCAAATGGCCTGGGAAAGGTAGTGATCAACTTAACCATCAGCCTCCCTCCCCTCCCCAGAGGTTGGGGGGGTGGGGATTAAAGTCCCAGCCCTCTACTCTTGCCTTGGTCTTTCTAGTGACCAGCCTCATCACTCTGAGGCTACCTAGGGCCACCAGCCACCAGTGAACTCATTAGCACACAAAACCCAATTCATTTGTAGTCTAAGGATTTTAGGGGTTGTGTGCCAGGAAACGGGGTTGAAGACCAAATATATAATTTACAATATCACACATATTTACCTCTTACAATTAGCTGAGATAGGGTACAGTGCCTGGCACATTTTAGATGCTTACTCAATCCATGCTAGCCATTACCATTGTTTGTCCAATCTTAGGTAAGGTGAAGGAAGATTAGTAAATGTTCCACCAGTGAAAAGCAAAGGAAGGAAAGATGAAAAAAGGAGAAAAGAGATAATTTGGAGGGAGAAGCAGAGGAATGATTCTTGAATAATTGTCATTTCTACTCAATGGCAAGAGATGGGAAATAAAGATGTGAGAAAAGTTATTCAACATAATAAGTTTTGTATAGGATGATTGACTTTTATCCAGTTAGAGAACTTGGATTTGGAGGCCTTGGCCTTGTCTCCATACTTTATATCATGTTAAAATGAATATGAAAATGCTGTGAAAGTCATAAAATTATGCATTATCCCATCACCTTTAGACTACAGTTCCTTGAAGATTATTTCTTCTCTATTTCTGTACGCTCAGCAGGTAGTATGTTTTTAGAGTTTATCAGTGTTTGTGAGTGAAGATATGAGCATTATCAATTAGCTACAAAATTTATTTGCTTGTTTTATAACATACCGTGTAGTCACTGAATATTATAGCCAGCGTGTTTGTGGGTTCGACTGTGTGCTTGTTATCATCTTTCACTGGCCTTTTATCACCTCCTGGAGAAGGGCTTCTTAACCTCAGCACGGTTGACATTTTGGGCCAGGTAATTCAGGGTTGTGGTGGCTCTCCTGCATTGTAGAACGTTGACCGGGCCTTTATTCACTAATAGCACGATTCCAGTTGTGACAATCAAAAATGCCTCCAGACATTGTCAAATGTCCCATGGGGGGCAACATCACCTATGGTTGATAACCAGTGCAGCGGTCCTCAACCTTTCTGGCACCAGGGACCGGTTTAATGGAAGACAATTTTTCTACAAATGGAGGGTGGGGGTTAGGGGGTGGAGGTGAAGCTCATGGCTCCAGCAGAGGTTGGGGACCGTAGTGTTAGAGTAAAACACAAGTAGGGCCAACACCCTTAGGGCTTTCCACTATACTGTAGCCTGTAGATTTGCTACTAGTTAAGGTAATCTTCTTATGCTTACCCCAGAACCTGTGCTGATTTTGTTCAAGTTGCCCTAATTTCACTGGGAAAATTGCAACAACAACCCCCATCACCAACTTCCTCCCTCCCAGCCCCCAAACCAACAAACCAACTAACATGAAAAACCTTATTCCCTCTGTCTATTATGGGTTGAAGTGTATCCTTCTCCCAATTCATATGTTGATGTCTTAACAGACAGTAGTTCAATACGTGGCTGTAAAGAGGTAATTAAGTAAAAACTTGGCCATTAGGGTGAGCCTTAATTAAATATTAATATAACTGCTGTTCTTAAAGGAATATAGGGAATTTGGACACAGACACATAAATAACAAGAGTGAATGTCATGTGAACATGAAGACAGCTGTTCACAAGCAAAGGTGAGAGGCCAGAAGAAATCAACCCTTGATCTTGGACTTCCATCCTTCAGAACTGTGAGAAAATAAATTTCTATTGTTTAAGTCACCCCACAGATGGTATGTTGCTATAGCAGCCCTACCACCTGTTTTCAGGGAAGTTTTCTAGAGAAATATCCTTCACTTTTTAACCTTCCACAGTATCTCTGACCTACCATCTCCTATTATTTTGTGAATATTTTATTTTCAGATCCTAACAATATTGATTTTATTTGTTTAATTTCTTCTACTGTCATACTTCTTACTAGGACAGGTGTTCAGTGGTGTGATCAGAAATTGAATGGTGTCTATTTTTAGTGCTCAGTGGTGTGATAGGAGGTCTGAAATCTACAGGATAAATGTGGCATATGTACCATAAGTATCACCTTTGTTCAGTGATTTTTGGGCAATGTTAAATAATTTATTCACACATTAATTTAAAGGATGTTTACATGTTTTTTAACGTTATCCACCTAAAAAGAGAAAAAAAAATAAAGCATATTTACATGAAAACAAACAGAAGTTTTAAAATAATCTAGTAGATTTCAAAGACAGTTCTTGCTCATAGCAAGTTCCTCTGAAAGTGTTTACTCTCCTCTGCTTCAGGGCCTCTTCACTTACCACTCAAATGCAGCCTTCTACCGGCCCAACAGACATCAGTCTATTCAGTCATTTCCCTTATAGAATGCAAAGAGGAGAGGGGACGTGTGAAACCAGACAACTCCCTCTACTTATAAAGCTAAGGGGTATTCCTAAGGGCTTGGGGGAGAGGGAGGTTTTTAATTTAATCCTGAGCTTTTCTGATTTTGGGATTCCAGGTCTGCATTACCTCCTCCATATTACCCTGGGCACTCTCCTGGGAACTCCGTGACGTGAAGTGATGATCTGAGGTTATTTACTGGGGAGAGGAATACGCACGGATGAGCAGAGCGATGGAGATCGGTAAGTTTCTGTCTCCGCCCTGGATTCCAGCCAACTGCTTAGGCACCTGCTACCCTCCCTGGGTCTGAGTCACCTCCGCTCCCTTCCTGCCCAACGTGCAGCTGTCAAATGGAAGACAAATTCAATAGACATCAAGCTGGGACCCCACCTTATGTTTGAATTACTTTCTCTTAAAATTTGCCACGTCCGGCTCTATTGATCCGCGCAGCCTTTCGACATTCCCAACCGCGGCACACGCGTGCGGCAGGGCTGCCGGGCGCCCCGCGCGCTCTGCACGAGACGCGTTCAGTCGGGCCGCGGCCCTGGGGCCAGGCTCCGCCTCAGGGAAGCGCCAGAAGAGCCAGAGTCAGACTAGGCCCGAGGGTCGCCGTTCCCCCACATCTGTGACCCCATTTAGGGCCCTCGTAACGCTAGTGCCCTTCAAGTAACATAAAACCAGACTCCTCAGAAGGCGCTGCAACAGGCTTCCAGGAGTTATTTACTCTAGTCCGCGACGCCGGCCTTCCGAGGCCGGGATCTGACATTCAGAGCTGTTTCCTCACGGAGAGGTCAGCCCACAGGTCCTCCCAGCATCCCCGGGGGACATTAGGATTCCTGGGAGGTTTGGGAGGGCGGAGGGGAGGACACGGAGGCCACCATGGCCCGCCCTCAGCCCAGCCAAGAGAGAAGCGAGGGTAGGGCGGTGGGGAGGTGGCGCCAGGCCGGGTACCCTCCCTTCGCCCTCAGGCCGCGGCGGCGGCAGGCCCCGCCCCTCTCGCGCGGCCGCCATCGGGGGGCGGGGCCTGCCGCGGGCGCCGCCGCAGCGTCGCCGGCTGACGCGAATGACGCGGCGCCCGCCGGGCCCCAGCCCCGCCGCCCGGCCGCTGCGCCCGCCTCGCCCCGCCCCCGGCCCTGCCCGCGCGGTCTCCGTGCACCCCTGTCAGCCTGTGGCGCCGGCCCCGCGGTGCGCTCTCCCTCTGCCTGCAGCCTGGCGAGGCGGCTCCCGCGCGGGCACACCCCCACGTTCCTGCCGGCGCTGCCGCCTGCACTCAGCTCCGCCCCGCCCGCGGCCGCACGCCAGCTGCGGGACATGGCACACGAGCCGGCACGCTGCCCTAGCGCTCGGGGCTCCGGGGACGGCGAGATGGACAAGCCCAGGAAGGTGGCGCTCATCACTGGCATCACCGGCCAGGTGAGTGCGGAGGAGGGGGCGAGCAAGGCCTGCCGCCTCCCGGGCACGTGTCCCTGCTCTCCCTCCGTTCCGTTCGGGCTGCCTCTGTCTGCAGGAACAGCGCTCTGGGTGTCCCGGAAGGTGTCTGCTGCCGGGAGGTCGGACAGAAAATGTGGCTGGGGGAGTGTGTTGCATGTGGAGTGTGCCGAAGGCGCTGAATGCTTCTGGTCTTCCTCTGGGGGGTCTGAGTGTGTGTTTTGCGCGGCGTGTGGTCTGTTCACCTGGGCAGGACTACCTTATTTCATGTGTCCATCAGGTGACCGCAGCGCTTGTTTCTTCCCTGAGGGTGCACTTGGAATTTCGCCTTCGCAGATCCTAGCGCCCGGTTGTCGGTGAATATGATGTGTGTGTGGGATCATGTTGATTTATCTCACCGCAAGAGTCGCTTACCTGCTAATGCCTAGGAAGCAGGAAAGGGGTGCCTTGCTGTTTTCGTTTCCCCTCACCAGATTTCCAGATAGAAAAGAAGAAAAAAAAGAAAGTAGTGCTGTGGAGTCACCAACTAGGAAATGTGTGGGGGAAAAAAACCTCACAATTTTTTTTTTTTAATCCCACGAACTTCTGAGATTAATGTTCACACATTTTGAAGTGTATCTGACAGACTGGTCCAGAAGTGAGGCTAGGGTTCCATTTCCAAAGAAACGAGTTCCTCGAGTAATCAGGAGGAGCTGTCCTGAATGTTGGAACCCCATGTCGCAGGCTAAGCATGGTTAGCTTGTGGCAGTCATCTCTTAGAGGCATTGCAGTAGGTAGGGCCGTAAACTCTCTCTTATCAAGTTTTAGATTCAGTGGTGATGAAATAATCATGCCAACGTATTGCTGTAGAAAAAATGTGATGTATATGCCCCTGGCTCTCTCTTGGTAGTGGCTAATATAACACTGAAAGATGATAATAGCTAATACATTTTGTGCTTATTATATTTCAGTCATTTGACAAATATTAACTCATTTAGTTCGTACAACAAACTCTTTGAGGGGGTACTTTCATTATCTCCACTTTATAGATGTGGAAACTAAGGCATAAGAATTTGATTTGCTTGAGGTCTAACAGCTAGGAAGTGTCTGGTTTGGAATGAAGCTCTGCTCTCAAAGCTCTCTACATTTAAAAAAGAAGAAGTTGAAATTGGCCAGACACACAGTCACAGAATATATTGGACAGACAATTTCAGCTACTGAATACATGATTAATTTCTGGTTATTCATGCATCTTGTGTTGTTTAAAGTAATTACAGCAGGCAAGTGTTTGAAAACTGATAAGAGAAGTGGGTAGGGCAAGGATCTGAGGTTGAGGAGGAGAACCCTTGAATTCAGGGAGTGAGATAGGTCAGAGCCCACATACTGCCCTCTTCTTTTCTAATGCTGGGGACCTTTCTGCAGATGATTTCCCTTTTTCAGATTTCAGACTGGACCTGAAGCTTACTAAATTTACATAATCTCTTGAAAGTAGAGATTTTTTGAGTATCATCAAGAAATTAGTTAAGATGTTCATGTGCGGCCAGGCTCACGCCTGTAATCCTAGCACTCTGGGAGGCCGAAGCGTGTGGATCGCTCAATGTCAGGAGTTTGAAACCAGCCTGAGCAAGAGCGAGACCCGTCTCTACTATAAATAGAAAGAAATTAATTGGCCAACTAAAAATATATATAGAAAAAATTGGCCGGGTATGGTGGCACATGCCTGTAGTCCCAGCTACTCAGGAGACTGAGGCAGGAGGATCGCTTGAGCCCAGGAGTTTGAGGTTGTTGTGAGCTAGGCTGACGCCACGGCACTATAGACTAGGCAACAGAGTGAGACTCTGTCTCAAAAAAAAAAAAAAAAAAAAAAAGATGTTCATGTGCTATATTGGTGTGGCTTATACCAATTTAAGTGATCAGTGATGTGAATCGGCAGTGCTGATTAGAGATGGAACCTTATTTAGACCTTTGAGAGCAGTCATTTGGCTGGTGCTGAATGGCCAGAAAGGTACAGAAGTGCCCCCCCCCATTCTAGTTTGTCCCACAGGGTGCCAAAGAGGAGTCTTCCTGAAGCACCACGCCCAGCAGACCACTCCCTGAGCAGAATGTTTTGGCTGCCCACTTCATTTACCTACTTGACTTTCAGGCTTCTTTTAATCTCTGCTCCAGTATTACCCACTTCCCTCCAACATCTGCCCTCTGCATTGTCTCCTTACTTGTTCGGTGTTGCATTGGCTAGCACAGTGCTGAATTCTGTGGCTGCTACATAAATAGTTAATGATGGAATTTACTACTCTTCTATGCTTTTTATTTATTTTCTAGGACAGTGCCTCCCAACCTGGGTTTCAAGGATCTCTGGCGGACTGTGATGCAAGGGGTCTGAAAATATGTACCTTATTGTACGTTTTCTTAACAATACTGGCTGAGAAATTACTAAGCTACTCACTCTGCTAAGCATTTTATATATGCCTACCTAAGAGGAAGGTATAATTTTTATCCCTTTTTATACCTAGCTAAATTAAGGTTAAGTATGTTCCCTGAAGCCATACACCTGATGAGTGTCAGAGCTGAGATCTGAACCCAGGCGTCAGACTCCAGAGCAACTGCTCTAGGCCATTTTGTTATACTGCCTCTGTGGTAAGCCTTATGAGACAGAGAAAGACAGAAATTGTCTTACTCTAAGAAGAGGTCTCAGGTTCAAGTGCCACCACTTTGGCACTTAGGGATATCATAGCAGCTGTGCCAGGATGGGCTCTTAAATGGGCTGTCCCAAATTCCCACTTGAGAATAGGGCAGCTAAGTGTCCTGTCCCCTCTGCATCTCTAGTATATACCATCAGGCTTCTTATTCTAGCTTTCCCTCCTATCTGTTCTTTACACAGTAATTATGACTTCTTTTCCAATGTGTGAATGTTATTAAAACATCTTTAAAGACAACCGGGCTCTGGCTTTGCATTGCTGCCTCCAGGCCCTCTATCAGGCACCCCCAATACCAACCTTTATTGTCTAATGATGCTTGCTTTTCTTCTCTGCACTCTTGGAAATGTTCCTGCTGTTCTTTGAATACTGTTGCCTTGTACATCTCTGGAGTCATTATTTGTGACTGAATGGACTTACAAGTCTTATTCCTTTTAATTTGACTAAAAGCCTCTGTAGTCTCTCTAACAAGATTAATCTTGTTCAATGAAGCTATTCCAGGAACTTTTTCTTTTTGGTATTTACGTGTATTCAATCTCTGTTAATTGTGTAGGCAATTTATGTATCTTCAGTCTTCAGATCATAAACTGCTTTAAGATAGAAATCTCATTTTTAGCCTTTTACCTCCCACATGGCTTCACCTAGTGGGCTTTCCAAAGTATCAACTTACTTTTTCCATTAACAGAGCATATCCTCACTGTATATCTGCAGTGTGCAAGGCTTGTTTTGATGCTGGTGGTAATATAAAGATGTATAAGATATACTCTCTGCCCACTAGGATCTCACAGTCTTTGAGGAGCTGAGGATGCACATGAAAAGACAGAGTATAGGAAAAGGTTAGTATTGTACAAGAATGTTAGGGGCCAGATGAGTAGTTCATCTAACCTCAGGACACTGTGAGAAGTCGCTGAATGCTAGAAATAGAAGGAACTGTGTTCTGGCTGAATAGCATATGCAGGAATACAGAGAGGAGAGGTTGAAGGGACAATGAGGACAAATCTATAGTAATAATGGGAGGAAACTTAAATTTTAAAAATTATTTGTATCACTTCCAAAAAAGATTTTGAGGTAGTCTCAATAAAAAACACATCATTGGACCATCATAGAAAAGTGAAAACAAAACAAACAAACAAACAAACAAAAACAAACCCAGGGGTCTACAATGAAGGCAATAGAAAGATGGAAGAATTATGCTAAAAACCCAAGGTTGAGGACAGCTGCTGTTAGTTGAGCATAAAATTCAGCTTGAGATTGGTGACAAGCAAGACAAAGTGGACAGGTGAATGAAACATTTTAATAGTACTAAACTCTCATTGGGATTAAAGTTAAACTTTTAAACAAGAAAATCAGAACAACACGATACACAATATAGTTGATAGAATTTTAAAAGAAGATAAGAGAAACATCTTCCTAGTATGCTCATTTATAACTCCCTAATGAAAGGCAAAAGCACACTTTTTGGTAGGTAGAGACTTTAGAGCAGGGGTCCTCAAACTTTTTAAACAGGGGGCCAGTTCACTGTCCTTCAGACCATTGGAGGGCCAGACTATAGTTTAAAAAAAACTATGAACAAATTCCTATGTACTCTGCACATATCTTATTTTGAAGTAAAAAAACAAACGGGCAAAAACACGCGCTTGTGGCCCGCGGGCCGTAGTTTGAGGATGCCTGCTTTAGAGGGTTGAATGGTTAGAGTGTCTGTGGATTTTTCCTTTTCAAATATCTTTTGTCTCAAGCTGGTCTCTGCCAGGAGAGTGGCAAGTTGGAACTGTAGGTTATTTTATGTTGTTTATTGGGAAGAGAGTCTTACACTCTGTATACCAGGCACATTTGATAGTAGGGCCAATATTGGCGTTTAAATATGAAAGAATTTGACATGATGAGGTCCTTCCCACCTGTCAGTAGGCCTTGATTTTTCTTAGAAAGTAGTTTAGATCCAGTCGAGCATTTAAACAAGTACTACTAATTCAAGGAGTTCTGTACTGTGAAGAATGAAAGACAAAGCTTTAGTCAGTGAACTAGCTAGTCATGGTCAAGAGGAGGTAACTTGTCTTCAGGTTGAAGACAACAAAAGGTAGGTAAGTCTTATATAAATGCAAGAGATGGACTCTTTGATTTATCAAGGTCAGGTTAGTTAAGCCATTATTAATATTTTATTTCAAAATTTCATTTTGATGGCCTTATTTTTTGTCACTAATTTTATAAGTTTCTTTTGAGCATATTCCAGCTGCCACGAAACAACACTGGCCTTTAAAGAGAGCATATGTAAAATGGATAACCTGGTTCATTAGACTCAGGTGGTTCACACAGGCTTCATCTTCTTTATTTATGAATTAATTTAGAATGTGAGAAAATGGTAATTGAGAATTGGTAGGAAGTACTATTCTTTCCACAGTTCTCCTTAACCTCTTTAAATAATGCTTCAGTTGAATTATAATAGAAGACAGGGACATTTCCATATGGTTTTAGTGGTTTTAACTTTCTAATACATATTCAGTTTTTCCAGAAATTTCTATATTCCAGTGTAGGTATCAGAAAAATCACTTGTGTAGATGGACATTTAGGGAAATGAGATCTAGTAAACAACCCATTTCCAGGGGTCCTCAAACTTTTTAAACAGGGGGCCAGTTCACTGTCCCTCAG
>VBSM01000373.1:1867740-1878040 GCA_008086735.1 Cheirogaleus medius | reverse complement strand
CCTCCCAGAGTGCTAGGATTACAGGCGTGAGCCACCGCGCCCGGCCCACATGCTATTTCTTTACAGGATTGTGACTCTTTGGACATAGGAAAAAATGTCACTTACCTATCTTGGTATCTGGCATGACTGGTACAGGCTAGGTACTTGAAATATTTGATAATTAAATTAGTCTGTAGCTACTAATGTTTATTGTCTTGCAGAAAACTTGCTGGGAAATTGCCTGTTACACAAATCTATAACGATGGAATAAAATGTTACAATGCAATCCTTATTGGTTGGGTAGAAGAGACATTGTCAGGGTACTGGGGAGAATTGGATAGTATATACTTGACAGAGAAGTTGAAGTTTAGAGAATGAAATAATTTGTTATAATTTCAGATTTAAGGGACTTGGATGTACACATTGAAGACAAAAAAAACCATGTCCAGTTTTATTTGGTTTCTTACTGTTTTTGTACTCATATTAACCACAGAATTTAAAAAACATTCCCTTGGCATACATATTCTGATTTTAGAAATAGAGTCACATTACCATTGTTATACAGAGGAGGGAAGGAGACTGAGAAGGCATGATTTCCCTAGGTTATTCAGCAAGTTAGTACTAGGATTAGGATTAGATCCCCAGACTCTTCTCTGTTAGGTCATTGGTCTTTTCATTATATTAGGACTCTGATCACTGTCCCCCACTAACAACAGGAAAGAGAGACTGCTATGAACCAGAAGAATTGAAGTAAAAGACTATCTGTATTAGTAACTATATATTAGAGTATTTTATAATGTTGAATAACAAATGAACATCTGAATAAGTCAGTTGACTATTTCAGTATTCAAGGAAAAACTAACTTTATGTTGACTTTATATAAACTTTAGCATCTTATTTTAACAAAATATTTACAGTTTGAAAAGATTGAGGGACTTAAAGTAATTAGGAATTTTCAGTATTTGATCTAGAAAGGAAAAATAGCAAGGTTATAGGGACTAAAGAAAGGGCTTAACTGTGGACAACACTTAAACATTCACATTCATTCAAGGCCATATTCTGTCCTTGGCTGGTAGTTTGCCTCCAATTCCTCTACAGTTGTTTGAGTGCTGCTACGTCCACTCATGATTTGAGGACACCCAAGGCTGCATATCTCCATGTTTGACTTCAGGACTCCAATGCTGAAATTGAGGCTGCGTTTTACTAGTTACTGACTTGATTTCTCAGATGGACTAAAAGCACTCTCCTAATGTCCTTGTGATCCTGAGGGGCTTTCTTTGAGGTGCAGAGTCCTCAACTTGCCTATCCTCTGAAGCAGCCTTTCCTGAATCTTTGTTAGACAAAAGCAATCTCTAAACATAGGCAAACCGGAATAATTTGGCTGTGATTCCATGTAAAAAATCAGGTGTAAGGGGTGAGGCAAAATGTTTGTCTTTAACCAGGATTCTGGATACTTGATGAATGATTATTTGAAGATTGGGCACAAAAGAAAAGTTCCTGACATTTACAGAATGATCACTGTGTACCAGGCAGTATGCCAACCACTTTGTATAAATTGTCTTCTGTCACCCAACTGGTATGCATTTTTACTGTCTATGTTATATCAGATGAGGAAATCACAACTTGGAGAACTTCAGACTTGCCAAAGGACCTTGGATGTGCTAGCTTTTTCTTAGGACCATCTTTCCTAGGTCAAGTCAGACTAGCTCTGCTGATGAGTCAGTTTGTGTTCAAACTGTAGAAGTTTGCTGCTGTCAAGAAATATGTTTTTTTTTTTTTGCATTTGGATGTCTTTATTTTTTTTTCCTGACTTTGAGAGGCCAGAAGTAGTTACAAATCATAGATAACCATTGTGCCCGGTGTTCATATGGCTTTCCTTCATATGGCTTCAGTGGTTTAGAAAGTGCAGAAAGAAAAAAACAGGATTTAAAATACGAAATATGTTCTTTTTAAAGGCTGCTCTGTGTTTGAGAAGTGCTTTAGTATGCCCATTAGGTGATGTTCACATGGTTAGCCTGTGTATGTCTTAGTAGAAGTCTGGAATAAGGGTGAACCAGGGAAGTGGAGGGCTGTTTTCTGTGAGGCTTGATGAAGCCTCAGCATTTTTCTCAGTTCTCCTTCGAAGGTCCTTTCAATTAAGAGATGAAAATGGTTAGAGCAAAGTACCTTTCCCTGTCTATAAACTTCTGCTGCTTCTGGCAGAAGGTCAAGAACGAATAGCCAATATATGTGGTCCTCAGGGGTGGTTAGGTGGATGAAAGTTATTCCTGGAGAGCCTGCCCTTGAGTCCTGAGAGCACGTGGACAGTTGGAGTTTCTAGTGTGGTGGAGAGAGGCAGGTGAGAGGCTGGTACTTCATTGTGTAACCATTACAAATTATTCTCAACGAGCCTGCTCCCACCTGCACACGGATCTGAGTGAGTCCCCCCAGATTTGGGTGCTTGCTGTTACTTCCTTTCTCTAGTGCTTACGCTCTCTGTAGAGTGGGGTTTGTAGGTTAGTTTAATCTGAAGAGATGCTTCCTTGCCTTGCGGGGAGCCTTCCCTCTTCTCTTCTAATAAACATTGCATTTGGGCTACTAGCAGTTCTTTATTTCTCACCTTTCATAAATTTCTAGGCAGCAATGTTTTTTAATGCTAAATTTATCTTTTCTCCCAGAGGATATCACATTTTGGTAAAATTATCCTCTTAATAGTAGAAGTGTTAGTAATCATAATTAATTCATTTAACAAATGTCTGAGTACCAACTATGTGTCAGGCACTGGGGATACAGCAGGGAACAAAACAGACTAAAATTACCAACCTTGTGACATTGATGTTCTAGTGATATGATGATGATGGTTATAATGATGATAGATTACAATAATTAACATGTATTGAGCATTTACTTTGTTCCAGGCACTGTTTAAAGTGCTTTGCATTTTGGCCAGGCGTGGTGGCTCATGCCTGTAATCCTAGCACTCTGGGAGGCCAAGGTGGGAGGATAACTTAAAGTCAGGAGTTTGAGACCAGCCTGAGGAAAAGAGAGACCCTCGTCTCTACAAAAAACTAGAAAAATTAGTTGGGTGTGGCAACGTGTGCCTGTAGTCTCAGCTACTTAACACCTTTCGGACTGCACAGAAATCTCTAAGACAAACGCCAGGGACCGCACGTTTTTGGGCAAACTGCACGTTATTTAAATCATCATAACTATAGATCATAATGCACGTTAGGTGTTGTTACAAAAACAATTAAACAACTAATTAAACAATTAAAGTTCCTAGTGCTTTTTTAACGTATGGTACTGCGTAAAACATTTTCCTCTATGAAGAGGGACCAAACAAAATTTACATAAGTATCTAGATTCGCTCCTTTTTCCATGGGCGGCACAAACTCTGCAGGCTCTCGTAGGAAATTTTTTCTTTCCACTCGCTGGAATCCACGTAGGTTCGTGCTGCTTCATATCCCCTGACAACCTTTTGGGTGGATCTTTACAAGGTGCTTTCCTTGCACCCCCAGGGGAAGGGCTGGACAGATTTGAGAAAACTCGTGAGCGGTCCTTAACAGATGGCGCTCGAAACATGAGAAAACCCGTGAGCGGTCTAAAAGGTGTTAAGAGGCTGAGGCAGGAGGACTGCTTGAGCCCAGGAGTTTGAAGTTGCAGTGAGCTATGATGATGCCACTGCACTGTAGCCACAGAGCAAGACTCTGTTAACAAAAAACCCCCCAAAACCAAATAAAAAACAAAACAAAACAAAAAAACCACCCCAACCAAGTGCTTTGCATTTTGTTCAAAGTGCGTCAATTGTTAAAGCAACAGAACAACAGAGCGCTCCTGAGGCAATTTTCTTGTCATTCCTAGGGAACGCAGAGGTTAAGTTTATTGCTCTAAGGTCACTTGAGCCATCATTTGCAGAGTCAGATTTCAAATTTAAATCTCAGTAATTTTAATTTTTATTAAGTTTGTAATTAGCATCTACAAATAAATTCTAAGGAGAGGTAAATAATTATATATCAAATTTAAAAGCTAAAGTAGTTCCAAGAGTTCTTTGCAGTTTTAGAAAGGTAGATTATAGTAATGAAATAAGCCTGTATTAATTACTACATGATATGCCTGCATTTCATTTGCTGTGTCATTTGGGTCATACCTTTAGTTAATTCTCTGGAGTGCCCATGTGGATGACTACTAATCTTGTAAACCCCTGAAGACTGAGATTTTGTCTTGGAGTGGAGTGGAGGAAAATGAGTTGGATTTTTAGGCCAGCTGGGAGTCTGTCATCTAGGAGCAGTTGCATAGTATTTGGAATCAACCATGAGGCTATAAAGTACACGAAGACAAACAGATTTGATATCCAGTGAGTCTTATAGGACTGAATGTGTAAAGCAGATCTGGGAGCCGGTTTTATCTTCTCAGATAAGAGGATTTAGGGCAGTGACTTCCATTCTAAATCTTCCTTGCTGGGATTTGTGGTCCTGGGATAAAAGGGTTGGCATTATTAGAGATGAGAGAGCTGTCTTGAGTCTTGTTCTACTTTGATCAAAGACTGTTGTGTGGTGGCAAGTCTTTATGTCTTTACATTACATGTAATTAATTGAAAGAGCTCTGGACTGAGAATCAGAGGTTGGATTAACACCTGAAATTTTTTTGAGTCTGTTTCTTAACTTGTGATGTGAAGGGATTACCCAGTGATTCCTAAGGTCCACTATGAGTTTAAAGTGGTGTGACTTTACGATTGCATGCTGAACAGTAATTGCTTATGTGTAAAATAAAAAACTATATAAATAAGTTTATATTTAAGCAGTACAATAATTTAATATAAATCATTTAAATAAAAGGCCAATAGGATAATTTTTTCTTAACAAAACCAATGAACTATTAACTCCACTGAGTTTAAAATTAAGTGTGTAAACTAAAGAAGAAATTCACCAATGAGTTGTATTTTGTCAGAGTTTGTAAGGTTAGAGTGAAAAGTTCAAGCTGTCCATTTTTGTAGGACATAATGAATGAATGAAATGATTTTTTGGTGAGGAAGGATTTTTTAAATTAATACATAAATGTACATATTTATAGGGTACTTGTGATATTTTGATATATGCATATAATGTGTAATGATCAAATAAGGGTAATTAGGAAAGAGGAAGTATATTTTTATTCTTGGTTTTTTTGGTAGAAATATTAAAAGTATATAAACATTTGTATTTTGAGCCTAGGGTTTATTTAGTTGAAGTTTTATTCATTCAGCAAATATTTGTTGAAATTGACTGTGTGCCAAAGCTAGGGACTGGGTACAGTGATGAAAAAGAACGACATGGTTTTTGTCTTCACGGATTTGATAGTCTGTGGGGGATAAGTAGTTAAGTAATTGTACAGTACGTTAAGTGCTGTAATCATGATAAATGAATTACTGCATTACAGGGAGATCTGCCCTTAAATAAAAATGTTCCACAAAACCATTAATTCAACAGATTAATTGAGCATCTCCTCCCATGAAAGCTTTTGGTTATAAATGGCATGTTGTCAAAAGGGCTAATGATGAAGCCTTTTTGTAGGATTGCCTGTGTGCTACTTTATTCTTCTTTTAGACATGGAAATCTTTTGCATAGTCCTTTATTTAGTGAAGGCTGATTAAAGATATTACTGTTTTCATTCTTATTTTCCTGTCATACAAACTGTGTTTCTTGCCCTTAACATTTATTTGCATTGGAGGCCTTACCAATGATTTGATCATGTTAACTAAAAAAAAAAAAAAAAATTATGGAGGTTTATATTTTGCAAAAAGGAGAGCTTTATTTTTCATAAACGGTAGCAACCTGCTGGGTGGCCATTCCAACAGGTTGGGAAGCAGAGCGCCTGCCAGATGCTGGGTACATGGGCTTCAAAGAAGAGACAGAAGGGAACAGGATTTTATACTGAGTGGGTGGTCAAATATACATATTCAACAAGCTATAGGAAGAGTCATGAATATTTATGAAGGGAAATCATATGCATGTAATTGTATTTTATCTCTTTCATCCCATCATGGCTGAGAACTCAGTTTTAAGGTGTTTCTGGGGTCCCCTTGGCCAAGAGGGGTCCATTCAGTTAGCAGAGGGCTTAGGATTTTATTTCTAGTTCATGGTCACATATATAACTTATGTATACACAAGTGAATCATAGCCTAAGCAGAAACACATTTGATGAACTGTCATCTTATTGTGATGGCATAATGTAGTGGGAAGGTCCACTGATAGATCAGATTTTTGTTTGGCTAGTCATAGAAGGCCTGGAAAATCAGATAGAGGTGTTTGAACTTGATAAAATAAGCTGAATGGAGTCAGAAACCCTGTGTAGCGAACAGTAGCCTTGGCTCAAGCTGAAACCTGAACTTAAGTCCTACTCTCAAAAATAAGTGTTTTAAAGAATGTCTGCCACTTACTAGCTGGGTGTCCCTAGGTAAGCTTAAATCACCTTGAGCCTTTCATTTACTCTTCTTTAAAATGAAGTTTATTATGCTTACATTACAAATTGAAGTGTGGATTAGAAATGATGATTATAATAAGGCCTAGCACCGTGCCTGGCAAATACTTTTTATAAAATGATAGTTCTTATTATGTATAATGTACAGTAAGTTCTCAGGATGGGGAGGAATGAGAAAAGGATGGAGGAGTGTTTGGGGAGTGCAGTTAGGGTAGGCATGCAGAATGAATGTGAGTAGCAAAAGAACGGAGGCAGGAAGAACAGCTCTTGTCATTTTGAGGATATGAGATGAATGATGCAAACAAATGTGGTTGTGGAGACGGAAAGGGAATCAAAGAGAACGTTTGTGATAAGGTAAGTATAGGGAATGTGAGAAAGGGAATAGTTAGAGATCTCAAGATTATTCTAATTTTGGAGACTGTAGGATAGAAAGCTGATTATCAGTAATATTCTTTGGAGTGAGGCACCAGTGTGCCAAACCTAGTCCTTGGCAAGCCAGTAAGCAGTTTTCCTGCCAAATCTTGTGCCTTACTTACCGTAAGTAGCAACCCAGTTGTTTATATAAATTCACTCATTGAAATAACTTAGCTTTCCAGGATATTATTTTGGCATTCGGTTATGTCGAACAGAGTTATATAGAATTGAGGTTAGGGTATTTGCCTTGTTTTTTCAAACTGTTCATATTTGCCTTTTAAGAAATTTACTACATGTGAATTTTAGGGGAATCCTTTCTCAGACCTTCGTATTAATTTTTTTTAACTTAAAGGTAAAATATGTATTTGCTAGGTATTTATAGAGAGAGTATTAATTTATACCCATTAATTATACTTGGAAAATGAACCACTTAAGCTTGGTCGTGTTATATCTATGTTATGCTTGAGCATTGGGTTTGATTATAATGTGACATGAATTGTTTGGTCATGTTTAACAGAAAAATGTTCCTTAATGCAGAGTGAAAAAGCCTCTAATTGGAACCTTCAGCAATCTTTTTAAATTAAAACATGATTTCCTATGTTTTTTAGAAGGGCACTCTATTTGTATAATCTTTCACAAAAGAAGTTGGTTTTTCAGTATTCCTTTGTTCAAACTGTATTTTTACACCTGTTCTTTAAAAGTGGTGAATTGGAATTTTGCAAGTATATGCAAGTGCTAGTAGTAGTTTTTGGTGATCAGTATTGATAAACATGGACATATTTATTATAGTTTACAGTGGAATCTCATAATGCAATCTGGTTGCAAGAGACCTGCAGGTCAAAATGCAAGTGTGGAATGTGTTCCTGTTGTAGCGACCCAGTTAAGGGGAAAGACTAATTGCAGGCTAATTAATAAGTTAACCTACACTTCTATGAATGATGACAGAAGACAACGCCCCTGGGCCAGACACAAAGGACTTTACTCACAGCACAGCAGGCAGCATGGATTTCTTCATGTTCCTGATGCTTCCCAAGATTCTGTTTGTATAGCATTCTCTTACCACCCAGGGTCCCTAGAGTCAACACAGTGTTGGGCCTAGGTGGATGTTGCCCATGCAGTGGGTATGTATGCATCACAGTTGAAAAAACCTGAGGTTAGGAAACTCCAATCTTTTATATGGGGCTGCTAGTAAACCTGCCCAGCCTTTGCTTTGAGGGAGACATTATCTTTATTATTTGAGATAGCAAACTAGTCTTCCCTCTGCTCCAGAGAGAGACACTATTTCTATCTTAAAAGGCTGTCTAGTTTGTAGATACCCTGTACTGAAAAAGTAGTAGTGAACAAAAGCTGTCAGTGCATTTGCTCATAAGACATACAGAAATGGGAGAGACTCATGGAGAATTGCCTCCCAACACCACTTGCTGTGTTATTGAAACTTACCAGTTTGACAACATAGACCAGTTTTCCTCTCATTTCTCCATGCATCTCTATGGGGAGCTTGAGCTTTGGACCCCTGTTTTCTTTTCACTTGAAGAACAAAATGGTGAGTCAGGTGCTTAGTCAGGTGGAATGGATGAATGAGCATTGCCCCTGAGAGAGGCATTTTATATGTCACTGTATATATGAGAGTGGGTAGTATAGTAGGCTTGCCTTTTTTTTTTTTTTTTTTTAAGACAGAGTCTCACTCTGTTCCCTGGGCTAGAGTGCCATGGCATCAGCCTAGCTCACAGCAACCTCAAACTCCTGGGCTCAAGTGATCCTTCTGCCTCAGCCTCCCGAGTAGCTGGGACTACAGGCGTGCGCCACCATGCCTGGCTAATTTTTTGTATATATTTTTAGTTGGCTGATTAATTTCTTTCTATTTTTAGTAGAGATGGGGTCTCGCTCTGGTTTCGAACTTCTGACCTTGAGCGATCCGCCCACCTCGGCCTCCCAGAGTGCTAGGATTACAGGCGTGAGCCACCGCGCCCGGCCAGTAGGCTTGCCTTTGATGAAACATTTAGTAAATTTAATCTCATACATTAGTCTCAGTTATCTGGAAAAAACCTCAGCTCAGAAGGATGTTTTTTAGCACTGAAGAAGAACCCATGTCCATGATTCATATGAATGTGATTCCCATTGGGTTATTCCAACTCAGTTGGCTTAAAAATCTTCCCTTCCTTATCTGGCTCCTGTGTGAACACGTGGCATCACTTGTTTTTGAATTTTTTAACAGAGTGACTGTTAATTCTTTCATTAATTGTAATGCCTTCTCTTGTTTTGTTTTAAAATTGTACCTAGTTTAAACTTCATCTCTTCATTTTGAGATTACTCCTATCATCTTTTTTTTTTTTTTGAGATGGATTCTCGCTCTGTCACCTGGACTAGAGTGCTGTGGCCTCAGCCTAGCTCACAGCAACCTCAAACTCCTGGGCTCAAGCGATTCTCCTGCCTCAGCCTCCCAAGTAGCTAGGATTATAGGCATGTGCCACCACACCTGGCTAATTTTTTTATTTTTAGTAGAGACGGGGTCTCGCTCTTACTCACTCTGGTCTCGAACTCCTAACCTCAAGCGATCCTCCTGCCTTGGCCTCCCAGAGTGTACTCCTGTCGTTTTTTGAGAACATTTGTCTAGTGTCTACCATGTTCTAATAAGCTCTGCCCTCAAGGAAAGAAAAGTTAGGTTTTTCCCAGATTTTTTTTTATGTGTTCCTAAGGTCTTGTTTTGATTTTCGTGAGTTTTGATGTTATCATTGGAATATGGGCTAGAAATTTGCTTATTTTATTAAAGAGAGTCTGCTTTTTGTGCCCAAGGAATGCTTTTTTCTTGATAATTGAGACCTCATATGACAGGAAAGAATAAGAAAGATCAGTCTATGGGGACAAGGACTATATTTTATTGCTGTGTCCCTAGTGTAATCAGAATATGGTGGGCTCTCAGTAAATATTTCTTGAATATTCTGTAAAATTCCTGGAGGAAATATACCGCATACGAAAAGGACTCTGAGTGCAGGTGTGGAGTATCTCATAATGTAGAGCAGGATTGACAGACTGTAGCTCCTGGGCCAAATCTAGCTGCCACCTGTTTTTGTAAATAAAGTTTTATTAGGATATGGCCACACTTATTTCTTCATTTGTTTATTTTTTTCTGGCTGCTTCCACATAACGTTGAATAGCTGCAACAGAAACCATGAGGCTTATAAAGCCTGAAATACTTACTGTCCGGCTCTTTACTAAAAAATTTGCCAAGCCTTGCTGTGGAGCTGTCTTCCTAGAGTGGATAGTCGAATTGCTGGGGATGTAGATGATGTCTCCATGTGGAAGAATGTGGAGATAAAAGGAATGAGGGTGAGATGGGATTGGATTTCTCTTCCAATCTCTTTCAGGATTGGAAGAGAAGGAAGCTCTGTGTGTGTGTGTGTGTGTGTGTGTGTGTAAGGAGAGAGAGAGAGAGAGAGTGTGTGTGTGTGAGAGAGAGAGAGAGTGTGTGTGT
>VBSM01000373.1:1809387-1867640 GCA_008086735.1 Cheirogaleus medius | reverse complement strand
CCTGAGCTCAAACGATCCACCCGCCTTGGCCTCCCAGAGTGCTAGAATTACAGGTGTGAGCACCGTTCCCAGCCTAATTTCTTTTCTGATTCACTTAGCTACAGACTGGTTTCAGTGGCTTGCCCATGATCTCTAGATCTCTAACTGAACCAGGATAGAAAGCGATAAAATATGATGGTGGGTTGGGGGTGGGCAGACCACACCAGTGAGGCTGTGATTTGATTAGGGTGGTATAGGTAAATTTCATGAGCAGTAAGTGCTGAGAAGCAAAGAGTATTGCGGTGTGATGTTTCAGAAGTGGCATCAGGAGTTGAGGATAAAGTGTTCTTTCTGCCCTTTTTTGGATCTGGGAGAATGAATAAGTAGGAATCTTGAGTGTCAGTAGCTCCCAGATTTTTAGATTTTACATAGGTAAAAACATGAGATTGGTATATGATCAAGTTTTTATTGTGAAAAACCTTAAGAATAGCAAATAACTATCTGCTGTCACAGTCATTTAACACTGCAGTCCCCTAACCCCAGGCTGTGGCCTGGTACCAGTCCGTGGCCTGTTAGGAAAGGGGCCTGGTATCACTGCTCGAGCTCCACATGCCCCCCTTTCACTACCCATGACACCCCAGCCCGACACCCCAGCCCTCCACCCTGGTCTGTGGAGAAATTGTCTTCCGTGAAACCAGTTCCTGGTGCCAAAAAGGTTGGGGACCACCGATAACACATTGACTGCCATGCTAGAAAAACAATTTTTTCTCTTGGGGCCACAGTGTTTTATTACGAAAATAGAGTAAAGACTTTGAAACGATCCTTTCTAATTTAATGAAAAATTTGTTATTTTTATTGTTTTCTGACTTCTATTCATTTAATCCACATTTTTAGAGTTAATTTGTCAATATTAATTGTAACAATAAGAACATCAACAAGTAAGATTTTCACGAACCAACTGCAGGGTTTTGCCCAGGGGGCCACCCATCATGTAACATGTATGCTACAGCATGGAAGCGTGAGTTGCCTACGCACCAAGAGGCTCCCAAGATAAAGAGATGTATGAGTTATATATGCTTCATGAGGTCCTAGGCTCAAAAGTAGCATAAATTAAATACAACTCACATGGCAGTTAATGTGTTAATTAAAAAAAAACTATACACACTAAAATGTAAGAAGGTCATGCTCCCATAATAGAGAATACTCACCTAATTATATACTTTTAGCTATGTAAACTACTTTAGTATCTATTTTTTTCTCATTTTGCTAAAGAATGGGTTGAAAATGTGTCATGAATTGGCATTAGTCTATAGACTACATTTAGGAACCACCTTGAATACATTTTTTTTTTTTTTTTAAATTCACTTGTCTGATCCTCAGAACTCAAATATGAATTTCTTGGGGTTAGGGGTAATGGCTTATACCTTTGGTGACCATTTTTTCTGGGCCTCAAGGTAGGACACATGATCTCATATATAAATGATCTGGAGTGGAACCAAATATTGGAAACCAGGGCTGTCTGGAAGAATCTGGAGTCACTATACAGGACTTCATCCTTCCTGGTACCCATTTGATACTAAGTATCATAAAAGGTGCTTCTTATGCTTTAGTTAGTTGGTTGTTTGAGATTTCATTTTTGGCCACTTCCTTTGGCATGGTGAGCAGATTGCTTAGGCAATTTTCATACCTCACAAAGAAGCTAGTAGAGCAGGATCCTGAGGGAATCCTTACAGCTCTGTTTCTGCAGCTGTCCGTAGTCTCTGAGTGTGCTTGGAAAGAATATTCAAATCATTGTGTTGTTTCAGCTTTAACTTGGGAACCTGAAACTAAAAGCAGGTTTTGGGGAGTTTCTGGGTGGTGGCAGATCTTGCAGTTTCAACCATATACTCTTTCTTGTCCCCCACTCCTTATGGTGTTGACTTAGGCATCCAGCTGGTTTTGTGAAGTGGTTAACCCTGGGTATATGGGAGTGGAGAGGGAGGAAAAAGCAATGTTCAACATATGGAGTGAATTTCTCATCATGGATGGCAAGATTTTGGGGGCTTATTCTTGAGGGGCAGTGATAATGCATAATCGATATCTGTGAAGTTTTGCTTTTCTACCTTTAAAATATAAACCTTGAAAAGGAGAAATAGGAGGAGTTAATTGAAGTCCCTCTATTTTTTTCTTTTAGCACTTTTGTGGATGAAACGGTTTTTTATTTTTCCCCTTATTCATTTTGCGATTTTGACGAATTTAGGAAGTTTTGAATTATTTTAACTTATGTAGTATTTTTCTTTCCATTGAGTTGTCTTTTAATCTTTCCTGATGTTTGAACATATAGTTTTTAACCTATTTAAGCATAATCGAAAGTTTACACTATTGCCAGATTATTTTTATGAGAATTTTGATTTTAATTGCTGAAAACAAGGGAGTGTTTTAAAATGAATTCTTTTTAGCTAGCCCAGGCAAATAATTGGGAGCCCAGGTGGAAATCTTAGAAGGTTCTCTACATAGGGCCCAGCGGTTAGAGGAGGGCTTAGGGCTGGGTCCAGGAAACCTGAAATTGCTGCTTAGCTCTTTGAAGAGTGCAGATTAATTAACCTTATGGACTTTGGTTTTTCATCTCTTTAAATATACATTTCGGGAAATAGGCGTAAATATACATAGAGAATAAAGACATCTGAATTTTCCTTTAGCTTTCCTAAGTCAAAATTTACAGCATGTATAATGGAAACTAGAATTTAGTAGGACATTGACTCATGTGGATAATGTTTAATGTTTGGGTTTGGGAAAGATTTCAAGAATTAATCTGCTGATAGGACTCTGAAGAGAAAGTCAACTGTTGGCTCTACAGAGGGGTCTTCAGGGGAGTCAGGCTGTCATGGGAGAGATGAAGATCAATGTTCCCTTAACCCCTTGGAATGTGGCAGCAGAGGCTGCTTTGAGGCCTCTGCTTTGAGGCATGTGCAAGATGACTGGGTTACAATTTAGTCCCTTTCAGGTAGAACAATGAAATATGCTTTGAAAGATTCACTTACCTGTATAACTTGACAGTTTTTGTTTTCTATTTAACTACAGTAAGATTGTGTTAGTAGGTAAACATTTTTGTCAGGGATGATTTGGGCAAAGTTCCCATTTCTTGTGTCTGAATCCTGGCCTTGGAACTGAGAGGAATCTGTTCCTAAAGGAAGAGGAAGAGGAGCACCACATGAACATGAGTTTGATTCCTAACCTTAGTACTTACTGGGTGTCATGGGCAAACATTTAATCTTTCTGAGCTGCCCTTATCTGTACCAGGAAGTAATAAAACCTTATCTATAACAGGAAGTAAGAAAAAGTGCCTTGTGTAATGGGGTTCAGGAAATGGGAGCATCATTCTGGAGGATCCCATATTTTTTTCCAGTGCACAAGTCTGGATGCAGGCAGTGCCCCGCCTCCTGACAGTTGATTGGCTGATGACCCTTCTCTTGCCCCATCTGCAGTGGAGCCCCCCACCACTGGAAGTTCTCTTTGGGGACTCTTGCTTCTCTTCTCTTCTCCTTCTCCTCACCTCTTGCCACTTATTACACACAGCCATAGTGTTTGTCCCCAGGAGTCAGCCTCTGGTACAGGTGCTGCCATTCCCCCATTGTCCACTGCAGCCTTGTTTTATCCTGTTCCTTAGATGTCATACCTGTGCCCCACCTGATGAAGCTGTCAACAGAAGGTGTTGGGTCTAATTCTGGAGAGCAAAAAGGGAGCTCTACAACATTGCACAGTTGGGACCAAGAAAGCTATCCCATGCAGCAAAAGCATTATTAAGCATTACTCTTAGCACTAACACATTATGGGCTCAGGATCTAATTTGTGTTCAACTGAATGTTCTTCCTTCCTATGGAGAAATGGGCTACAAGTTCAAACAATTCATTTCCAAATGTTTTTGGAGGGATTTGTTAAAGCATACCCTTTTGATCAGTTCATACCTCCAGTTCCAAAGCCACCAAGCCTGGGTGGAAGCGTGACTGCCCAGGAGATGGGAAAGGGCTGCTTTCTTGATTGCCCTCTGCAGTAAATGGTTCCTTTCTCTTGAAAGCAGTTTTGCCTGTTTAAGAATGGGCTCAGCTCAAGGCAGATCACTTAGGGTGGGTGTGGAGAGGGGTTAGAGTGGGCAGTGAAGTAAAAGGGAGAGCATATAGAGGTAGAGAAGGAAAAGGATGAGGTCTAAGGCCCCAGCAGTGCTAAGAAGCACAGAAAGGGTGGTGTGGCTTTGTGGTCCTCATTTTCCTCTGTGAATGGATCCTTTTAGATCAGTGATGAGGTGTCATAAACATTTAATCCTGAGTGCCACTCCTGCTGACAAAGCCTTACTCTTTATATCCAAGAAGAGCCAAGCATGTTTAGACAGGTATTTGCCATTCTTGTTTCTCTAGGAAAAGGTGCTGAAGGTGAATTGTGCCTATGCTGCTTAGAGGGGTACATTTTGTCAAGATTTAGCATGGAGAGGGAGGTTTAAGGAGCTGCTAGCCTTCCTTTCACCTTGGACTCCACAGGGTGGACCCTTCCCAGACCTGGGCCATGTGCTGACAAAGGGCTCACTACAGCTACGTCTTGGCTTTCACTGAGTATGGGCGTGTGTCTATTTCCCACATAGCCTGGAAATGTTGCACAGAATTGAAGGGGCAAACAGGTGGGAGAGACTGCATTTCGACAGTAGTGCGAATTCTGAATAGCCACACTGGCACGACCCGGGGGATCTGGCCTTGCCTTCTCACTTGTGGGGCCACTGATATTCTGCTGCCATTGTGATCTAAGGAGCCTCTGTGTGAAACAGCCTTTTATTCTAGAACTCCAAGAAAACAAGCCCTGGCTTGTCCACCATCGTCCTTCAGTGCCAAAAATGATTAAGCTCTCACCTTGATACTCACTGTGTCCAGTCCAATCTCGAGTGTTTCCTCCCGAGCTTGCTTTTCCCCCAGTCACTCTCTAAGAATTACTGAATTTCTCACTAGAATCAGTTATTTCTCTAGATTTGGAGCTTGTTCCAAAAGAATACTTTGCTTTTCTTTTTGGTGTTTTGGCCTTCGATTTCAATCCTCTCCAAAGATAAGAAAGTCACCTTTTGTTGCTGAAGTGAGCTAGGGGTTGGAGTGGGAGCAGCTTATCATTTGGGGTCAGAGTCCACCTGCCAGGAAGTGAGAATGCCAGGAGAGCTGGAATGGCAGTCTTTGTATTCCTTTAGTGGAGTCTGATTGCCTTGTGGGTAGTCATTGTGTCCCAGGAGATTTCAGAGAACAAACAGTGGAATCTTATTTAAATAGTTTGGAAGGAGCATTAATGATGTTTGTTGGTCATGGTCCAGATGGAAGCTGGTACTTTTCTGACCTACCCCTTTCATTTCACCCTTGAAATATTTCATCATTCTACTTTGCATTAAGGTTTTGCAATCATTCCCTTCTGATCCCAGTTTATAGTATAATTGCAGGTGCTTTTGTATTTCCTTTGTGCTGTGATATTGATCATCCGTGTTGGCTGGTCTATAGCAAACACCCTGATCCGGATGCAGGCTGGAAGATCTGAGGGTTACCAAATGATTCATCATTTGCCTAGGGCGGCTTAAGACCCACCAGAATGAAGAGAGCTGTGGTGTAGGAGCAGGAGGAAGTACAAGTTAGAGGGGCAGTTGCTCTGCACCTCTGTCGTTAATAAGATTGATAGGATAAAGGCTTATTACCCCAGCTAATGTCTGAAATTGTATGGACACACTTGCATTCAAATGTCTTCTCTGCCAGTACTTAGTTCTGTGGCCTTGAAGCAACTATTCAACCTGTGTCTCAGTTTTTTCTTTTGTAAAATGAGGATAATGGTACTACCTACCTCATAGGTGAGTGTTAAAGGACATGGTATCTGGCACATAATAAATATTCATTAATGCTTTATTGTTAACTGTCCTGAACATTAGTCTGCTTTGACCCAGAATTCTTTTCCTGAGGACATGCTATAATTTTGACAGGAACAGATAACTAACTCTTTTTTGTGTGTCCAAATAAACATGTTTTTATGAAGGTACTTGATGTGAGTTAACAAATGTATTTATATATATATATATACACACACACACACACATATATACATACATACATTAGGTGGGTCTTGCTCTGTCACCCAGGCTGGAGTGCAGTGGCTTGATCACAGGTCACTGCAGTCTAGAACTAGGCTGGACTCAAGCAATCCTCCCACCTCAGCCTCCTGAGTATCTGGGACTACAGGCATGCACCACAACACTTCACTAATTAAAAAAAATTTTTTTGTAGATCCTCCTGCCTAGGCCTTCGAAAGTGTTGGGATTACAGGTATGAGCCACTGCCCGGCCTGATTTTTTTCCTTACTGCATTCATTCTGAGATACATTACCAAACTTGTATACAAAGTATTTCTGATCACTGATACCCTTTGCTCTTATAACTATAAAATTATATGTAAAATAGGTTTAAAACTACTGAATACACTCTTTTATGAGAACAAATGTATTTCTCCTATAAGAAGTATCGTGATCTTTTATTTGGGAAGCAACTAGGTTGCAAATTAAAAATAGTTTTCAACTCTTTGGCATATTTCCAGGGTTCCCAACATCATAACCCAGCTAAAAATGCCATGTTGTCTGAGTCTGATGTCCAGAAGTCTGTACTGCCCTGTGGTCAGTATTCTGTATTAGAGATCCCTGCAGTGAAAGCTGAAAGAAAGATGAAGTACAGCTGTCCAGCATCTGTGTCAATAGGACAGACAATTTCTACGGTTCCACAAAGGGCTGTCAGAAAAACTACCCTTTTCATTATTCTCCTACCCTCTGATTCACAGTCCAGGGACTTCAGCCACTGTATCTACTTTCTTACCTCTCAGGGAGTGTTCAACTCAAATTGTATTTGGTTACTCTTCCCATCATACCCTGAAACATTGTATCAAAGATCATCAGTGATGTTCATGGCTAAACCGGTGTAACTTTGGTCCTTGTCTTTCTTGCTTGTCGGCCTCTATTGTCACTGCTGGGCACTTTTTTCTTGACCTTCCCTCCTCTGCTGGCTTTTCCTTCTACCTCACTGTCAGTGCTGCCTTCTTCTGCCCATCTCTGAAGGTTGGCACATCCTAAGATACCATTGCTGGCTGTCTTTTCTACTTTATGCATTTTCTGTGTCCATAGCTGTGGCTACTCTGCCCTTGTGAGCCCCAGAGCACTGTCTCCAGCCCAGATTTGTTTCCTAAGTTCCTGACCCTTAATTCCAAATGCCTTGACATTTCTGTGTAGGTATTCCTTAGGCTTCTTTTCCTACTCCACATGTCCACAGATGAACTTGTCCTCTCACTCCCTTCTGTTATCTCCTTCGTTTTTTTCCCCATCCTAGTTCAGAGCAGCACCACAATCCATTTGGGAGCCAAAGACAGAAATCTTGGAGTCATCCTGTTCTCTTCTTCCTTCAGCCCTCATGTCTTCACCAGCACATTCTGTTGACTTTTCCTATTACTATGGCTTTGGTAGCTGTGTCATTTCTGGTCCTCTCCCTGTTCACATTGGCCCCCTGGTCCTACCTGGGTGCATGAAGTCACCTCCTACCTAGTCTTTCTGCTGCTGGTCTCTTTTCTATCCATTTGCTGCGAGTGAGTTCTGACTGGAATGACCATCTCTGATCATGTCACTCTGCTGCTCAAACCTTGGTGGCTGTCTCTTGCCTTGGGGGAAAGTGTAAATTCCCCAACATCCCAGGCCCTTTTGAGTAGCACTTTCCTGTCTCGGCACCACATGCCTCTCACCTTCTGTGTGTGTGCTTTATAATCTAGCCATTTTGTACTGATAGTTTCTTGAACAGACCATATCTGCATTAGTCAGGGTTCTCTAGAGAAACAGAACCAGTAGACTACACACACACACACACATACACACACAAATATATATATAGACAGAGAGAGAGAGAGATTTATTTTAAGGAATTGGCTCATGTGATTGTGGGGGCTGGCAAGTCTGAAAGTTGCAGGGCTGGAGACCTAGGGACAAGTTGATGTTGCAGCTCCAGTCCAAATGCCAGGCCGCCTGGAGGCAGAATTACTTCTTCCTCTAGGGTAAGGCCCTTAAGTGGATGAAGCCCACCCACATTTGGGAGGCTAATTCATGTTACTCAAAGTCTACTGATTGAAATGTTAGTCACATTTAAAAAATAACCTTTGCAGCAACATCTAGACCAACTGTCTGAGTACCGTAGCCTAGCTAAGTTAACACATAAAATTAAGCATCACAACTTGGCTTACATTTATCTCTGTCCAAATTGCCCCCACACTTACTGTGGTGCCCACTGACTACCTGGAAACCTGCCACTCATCCTATACCCTACTCTCAGCCTGCCCTGACCTTCCTTAGCAGCACAGCATTTCCTCTTTTTGTTCCTAATTGACTTATAATTACGTTTATTGCAGTATTATTCCCTTGCCCTGAGTATTCTTAAATGTCCTTCTTCCCTAACAGAATAAAAATGCCTCAGGGACCAAGCTTCTATTCTGTTCACATTCGCTATAGCTTAAGCACATGATGAATGCCTAATAATTATGTGATGAGTCAGTGAATGACTAGGCCAGAGGGTCTGAGATGAGCGTTGAGAATGGAAGCCGTTGAGACGGAAAGCAGAGGTTTTGGAGCCGCAGCACCAGCGTGATCTGTAATCACCAGGGGAATGTTTATAGATACCAAGAAAAGTAGCTCTGTAGTCTGATAAAAGAAAGGAGCAGAGTAAACCTCTGAAAAGCTCCGCAACTCAATTCCGGAGCATACGTCTTACAGTGTGTGGTGGCCTGAGAAGTTGCAGCTCTAATACCGTGATTCTGCTGGAGTATGCAAAAGCTATCACTTATCAAACTTCAGCATTTCTGGATGCTTCCTGCTAATCACCTCCGTACAAGGGAGTCCTGTCAGAAACATGTTGTCTGTTGTTTTTCGTTATGTTGGAGAATAATTTAGGTGGAATTAACTGTATGATTTTAAAATTTCTTATTTAAGAAATCCTGTTTCTTTATGGCCCCTTCAACTTTCATTTTCTTTTTATTCCTACTGACCTGGCTGCCTCTTAAAGGGGCAGCACCAAATTTCCTGCTTGCCCTATTGGTAGTGACTGCAGATTGGTGTTGTTTTAATTCTGTTATACTGCATGGCACATTCTGAAAGTAATTGGGTTTTTTTTTGTTTGGGATTATTTATAATGTGAATAAGAGTTTCTGATTCTTTATTCAAATTGTAAAATTCACTATGATCACTTTGTTAAAATATTTTAGATGACACTATTTTTAATAATGTAATATTGTATTTAAGGAAGCCTGATGAATATAACAAGATAAAATTCAACTGAAGTCAAACAGATGGGTAAATTGTGACATTACAAATGAGAACTGGAAGCTACGTGAAGCCAGGAATAAAGCTGCGAGGGAATCTTTGTGCCACAATCCTGTATATCCTTTCTTAGAAGGCCACAGTTTTGTCTTTAAGCTTTATTGTCACCAACAAACAGAGGAAAATACAATTACAGTTTGAGTATCCCTAATCCAGAATGCTTGGTACCAGAAGTGTTTTGGATTTTCTTGGATTTTGGAATATTTGCATATAGATAATGATACATCTTGGATGGGACCGAAGTCTAAACATGAAATTCATTATGATTCATATACACCTTGTATACATACCGTGAAGGTAATTTTATGCAGTATTTCTGTTTTTAAGTTTTCTATTTTTAATTATTATGGGTACATACATAATAGTTGTATATCTTTATAGGGTACATGTGATGTTTTGATACAGGCAAACATGAATTAATCAAATCAGGGTAATTGGGATATCCATCACCTCAGGCATTTGATGTTTCTTTGTGCTAGGAACATTTCAGTCCCACTCTTTTAGTTATTTTATTTCTTTTCTTTTTTTTAATTTCAGAATATTGCAGGGTTACAAATGTTTTGGTTACATCTTTTAGTTATTTTAAAGCATACCCTACCTTGTTGATTATAGTCATTTTGTTGTGCTCTCAAATATTTTTCATTCTATCTAACTAATTATATTTTTGCACCCATTAACCATACCCACTTTTTCCCCACTTCCTCCCTACCCTTCTCATCCTCTGGTAACCATCATTCTATACTCTGTCTCCATGAGATCAATTGTTTTAATTTTTAGCTCCTACATATGAGTGAGAACATGTGAAATTCATCTTATTGTGCTTAAACAATATTTTTAAATAATTTTGCACATGAAACAAAATTTGTGTACATTTGAACCATCAGAAAGCAAAGGTGTCACTATCTCAGCTATCTGAGTGGACACTCTGTGGTTGTTTGGCATCACCATCACTCCTGACTCTGAATATATATACTACTGATAAGTAATCATTTTCTTACACTTATTCACCTAAAGTATTTAACAGTGAAAAAGAAAACATACCATTGATACAGTGAAAAAATAATGTGCTCAGAGTAACTAAGCAGCACAGGGCATCAGCAGAATGCCCATACCAGCTGTTAGACAGCAGCAGCAATGCCATCACTCTTACAGGTTGAGTCTCCCTTATCCAGAATGCTTGAGACCCAGAGGTGTGGAATTTTCCACTTGTGGCCCTCAAAAAGTTTTGGATTTTGGAGCATTTTGAATTTCAGATTTCAGATTTCACATTAGGGATGCTCAGCCTATACTTAAATAATTTATGGTATTTGAAGAAACAAAAGTAACCAGGCTGCTTAGGAGCAATATTCATGATGCTGAAATCAGAGTGTATTTTGTTTTTGGAGACAGAGTCTGGCTCTGTTGCCCGGGCTAGAGTGCCGTGGCATCAGCCTAGCTCACAGCAACCTTAAACTCCTGGGCTCAAGCGATCCTCCTTCCTCAGCCTCCTGAGTAGCTGGGACTACAAGCATGTGCCACCATGCCCAGCTAATTTTTTATATATGTATTTTTAGTTGTGCAGCTAATTTCTTCCTATTTTTTAGTAGAGATGGGGTCTTGCTCTTGCTCAGGCTGGTCTCGAACTCCTGACCTTAAGCGATCCTCCGCCGCGGCCTCCCAGAATACTAGGATTACGGTCGTGAGCCACCACTCCTGGCCCAGAGTGAACTTTTTTTTAAGTTCCCTGTTAAGTTGGTGCCAGAGGTGTGGTCTTTTGACTGGTATGGTACTATGTTTGTTACTTGTCTGTGACAAGGTAAGTACAGAAAATGAGAGTAAGTTTAGAAGCTTTTGTAGCAAGTTGACATTCCTGAGACATTCACATCTGATCATTTTTTTAGTAATTCCTCTTTAATTGTATTTTACAAAAGAACCAGTTCATGATCAATTAGATTTTAAAATGAGGATGACAACAACCACCGCTAGTTCTTTACCGCTGACAGTTTGAGAAGCTCTAGTTAAGAGGATCCTGTGTAAAGTGGTTTCTTGATTATATTCACACAGTAAATTCCACGTTTTCTTCTCATTTAACATACTGGGCTTGCCTAATGGCATATTGTCAGTGTGCTCTTCAGTTAAAGCAATTCTGTAGGTACTGAAGTTTCAGCTCTCAGATAATCTGGCTTTTACTTAGA
Source organism: Cheirogaleus medius (assembly GCA_008086735.1). NCBI lineage: Eukaryota > Metazoa > Chordata > Mammalia > Primates > Cheirogaleidae > Cheirogaleus > Cheirogaleus medius. The sequence goes on along the minus strand of VBSM01000373.1, from coordinate 1,856,103 downwards.
TTTTACTTTATTTTCAAATTTTTACTTATTTTCTGAGTAGACAACACATCACCTGATTTAAAATATAAAGATGCCTATCAGTGTTCAGGTGAGTCTTCCTCTCCTCCCTGCCCCCCTTCCCCCTTTTCCTTTTTTCAGAGGAGCCACCCATAGCCTGCTTCTTGTATTAGCTATATTTCAGTGTCAAAGAGTGGATATACTGTATATCCTCCAGTTAATCCTCTGTGAGAACTTTTTGAGTTTTGAATAAACGTGACCTGGAGTCAGCTGTTCTGTGTTGCTGATTGGGCACAGAGCATTTTCTTTTGTTCAGTCAGTTGTCTTTTTTATGTAAATTATGAGAAGAAAGAAAATATAGGCTTTTATGTTTACTGATTTAGCACATTGAGGTGGAATGATAAATTGTGCAAGCTGACGAGGTTGACCAGGACTCCCTTCTATATGGAGTCGGCTTCAAGGGTAGGTCTCAGGTTCTCCGTACGTCTCCACTGCAGCAAGTAGAAATATGGGCCCCAAGTTTTGGTGCATAGGATATAGCTGTAATAATTTTAGCCTAGAAGATTTTTGATGTGGACAATACATCGTCTTATCCATGAAATAATCTTAGCAGATACCCATAGAGCATTTAATTCTGGGCAATTAAATTCTTGTTCATCTTCTGAGATACATCCAAAATGTAGCCTGGGTGTCTGAAGGCATGGACTTGTTACATAGGGGAGTTAGATAGTTTCTTTCAACAATTATGTTTTTAAATGTTTTAACTACATCCTTAAATGTCCTAATGACTATGATGATAAGTTAACAGGAGAAGTATGGCTAATAAAGCATGTTCAGAAATATTGAAAGTAGAATGACAAGCAGCATGGTATGATACAAAGGGCACAGGCTTTAGGTCAAATGTTGAGACCTTGTAACCTTGAATAAACTTTACCCCGTGCAAGCCTCAGTTTCACAACCTATAGAATGAGGATAATTAACATTTACTTGCAGGGTTGTTGGCACATAGCATAGTGCTCAATAAATGGTATGGTATTTATAATTTGAAACACTTTAAAATATATACACATTAAAATATATAAAAGATTGAAAATTACAGATGTACATATTCAAATATGAAGAATTAATATTACATATTAAACAGTACATATTTAATTGAAGAATTATTTGGGAAGGATAAAATTTAAGATAATGTTAGTGCTGTACTCTCTGAGGTAAATTTTACAGAAGTGCTTATTTTCCATTGCAGGATGTGAAAGTATGGCACTATAGTGTATTTGCAAAAGTGAATCATTAGTTTCTGGCAAAGACAGGCTCTTAATCCAAGAAACAATATATGATCAAATATTTTATAATTCCCAAATGATCTTATCTAACTGGTTTGACTTTTTCTTTTACTTCCTGTGGGCAAAGATGTCTGTATCCCTTGGTTTTCTTCATTAAAACTAAGAAAGAGAGGGAGTTTCTGTGGAGTTGAGGCACAGGGAAATGTGAGATTTGTTTTTTTTTTTTTTTGTTTCCTGCCTTACTTTCCTTTAACCTGCTAATTTCCAGAGGTGGGTCCTGGGTATCTTTATTTAGATGATTTCATCATAATGCCTGACTTTCTTCTCTTTCTTTTCCCTGATGTGTTCACTCCAGCTCGACAGATGTCATAAAGAGGGGGCGGGGTAAGTGAGAAAATGGCCTGACAGGGTTGAGATGGTGGGGTGGGGAAGCCAGCGAGGACAGCCACTCCCTCACAGGCCATGGCAAACACCAACTTGACAAACCACTTCTCAGCTCCTTTGGAGTCTGAGAACATTTGTTTTCAGTCACTTTGTCCTTCAGACACAGCCAGAATAATTTCAACGTCCAAATTACCTCGGGTAAAATACTGCTTGCCTTTTTATTTTCCGGAGCAAAGCTAGTTTTGTCTTTTCTCATTTCAAAGAAGGATGTGCAGGGCTCTGTTTCTTGGTAGGCTTTCACTCCAGTTAACTCAGTTCATCCAGGGCTCTGTGAGGGCCGTGACAGGAGTAGGAGGGGCTCACTTCTTTGTGTTAAAATGCTCTGAAAGTTCAGTTATTAACATAGAAAGACATTTTACTTATAATTGAAATGCTGCAAAACATATTGAATGCCTATGTGTATCAGGCCCTGAGTGTGCTAAGATGTTTGCATGTTTAATCCTCACAAGGTACCATCACTTTATAAGCCATTTGCAACATTATTTTAAGCATATTTTGATGTTTAACTATTTAAAACAGGATTGAGAGATTTTTCTCCTACCCTGCCTCCTAACTTGCATAGTTCAAAAGCAAGTTAGTGAAATTATATGTTTCTCCCTTACAATTAAGCAACAAACTTCAAATCTAAACTTCACCTAATATTGAAAATATTATACTTTACTATATAAGTATTATATTGTATTATAAAAATATTCTAAGTATGTTAAAAATAAACCACAGGTCTATGGTTTTAGAGAACACGGGTAACAGCAAGAGAGCTGTTGAGGTGGTGGAGGTTAAGGTAAGGGGAAATAGGTATCCAGAGAAGAGAGGGGGAGGGGCATTTTTCATAGTAGGGGAGTGGGGTGGTTGTTGAAGGGAAGAGGAAGGTCAGCCAGGAGGAAGGGGAGGGTCAGGTGGGAGGGGACAATGCTGTGAGATTTGGACTTTAAGCCCAGTGCCCCAGCATGGGCTTCACAGAAACTGGCATCTAACATCTCTGTCCCTCTACTGACTACTGCTAAACTCCTTACCTGTTGCTTACAGCCCACAGGTGAGCTCTGAGCTCTGTCCACATGCCCAGTGCTCAGACCCAGTGAACAACTGAAGCTAGGAGCGGCCTCGGCCTCTGAGTCCATTGGGGGAGGCTCCGACTAGGTGTGGTGGGGGCAGTGCTTGGGTCCTAGGGGCGCAACAGTGTCCAGGGAAGGTGTTCTGGAACAGGTGACTTCTGAATTCCATTTCTGTGAGGAACAGTAGCAATTAGCTACAAAGAGGGTGGGCTGGGGTCCTGCCCAGCAGAGGCACCTGCACCAGGAGATGCAGGTGAGAAACACTGAGGTTCCTTCAGCCAACTAAAGCAGTTTAATTTATTTGGAGCATGTGTGAAGTGCAGTATGGAAGGGCCTCTCACAGAGGGATATGAAGAATGATTCTGTTTTAAAGATGTACTTCATCCTTATAAATCAAATGTTTATGTATGAGAATTTGCAGTTAAGCAGGTCTCAGTGAGCCAGGTTCTTTTTAAATTTTTAAATTCTTTTTGGCTCACAAACCCTTCTAACTAAGGCCTGGATCTTTCCCCACAGAGAAACATGAATGCAGTACACATAATGCTTGCCAACTATCACACAGGCTCACATATGTCTCAGGCTCATATGCATGGTTACGCTCACATACACACTTACGCATGCTCACCCATAGGCTCACATGCATGCTCACATACCTCTGTATAATCTTAGAGGTTCAAAGGTCTTTTGAAACACATGCCTGTTCTCCTGGTTAAGGTAAAATGTGTTTCATACTAACTGGAGCCAGTAGAGATCATATTTTTGTTATAGGAATTATGAAATGGGATTGGCTGTTATTCTCTTTATAGAGTTGAAGAACATTGTGTACATATTTCTGAACCTTAAATGCTATGTAATTAGAAATTAAAATTATTTCTTGATATGAGTCTCTAAGCAGCATATATTGTCTCTTTTAAAAAAGCTTTGAATTCTGAATCTTTTAAATTTTTATTTATATTCTGTCTTATCTCTTGAAATGATTTAAGATAGCTTTATGTATTAGTTTAAACTTTTTATTAAGGAAATTTTCAAATGTATACTAAAGTAGAAATCATGGTATAATGACCCTCCATCTATCCGTGACCTAACTATAATTATTACCACATAGTCAAATTTATTTTATATATAGCTCTGTGTTTCCATGATCCCATCCCCAAGATTTTTATAATAAATTTTGGGCGTCATATTATTTCAGCTGTGTTTATTATAGTATATATAAAGATATATATTGGTTCTTTAATTGGTTCTCTTAAAAAATAACGACACTACCTTTACACTAAGTTAATAATAGTTCATTAATATTATCAGATACATATCAGATACATATCAGTGTTCAGATTTCCCCAGTTGTCTCATAATTGTTTTTCATAATTAATTTGTTTGAATCAGGGTCCAAATAAGGTCCATAAATTATAATTGGTTGATGTCACTTAAGTCTTGAATCCCCTCCCTCCTCCTCCCTCCTTTTTCTTCTTTCCTCCTTTCTTTCTTCTCTCCCCTGTCTCTGTCTCTTTCTTCTCCCTCCTCCTTTCTCTGTGTCTCTGTCTCTGTATGTTTGTGTCTCTCTCTACCTCTTCTTCCCCCATAATCTGTTTGTTGAGGAAACTGGGCCATTTGCTGTGTCTTGTTTCTTCCATAGTCTAATTTGACTGATTACATTCAGTGATGTTCTTTCATCCCTTTTTCTGTAAATCGGTATTATATTTAAAGGCTTAATCAGGTTCAGTCTTGATTCTTGGTAGGGAGGGGCACAAAAGCAGTTCATAGTTGGTCTTATTATGTATTTACATTAAGAGGTCTGCGATCTCTTATTTTCTTTGTATAATATCAACAGCTGTTGAAGATCATTGTTAAAATCTGTTATTTTGTTAGAAATTGCAAAGTGGTGATAATCTAATTCTGTAATTCTTTCTTTAGAGATTAGCTGAAATGCTTTTAAAGGGAAAAGATTGTAAATACGATCGTCCCTTGGTATCTGTAGGGGACCCCTGCAGATACCAAAATCCGCAGATGCTCAAGTTTCTGATATAAAATGATGTAGTATTTGCATAACTTACACAAATCCTCCCATATACTTTAAATCATCTCTAAATTACTTATAATACCTAATACAATGAAAATGCTGTAAATAGTTGTTACATTGTACTGTTTAGGGAATAATAACAAGAAAAAAAGTCTGTATGTATTCAGTACAGATACAACCATCATTTTTTTCCTGAATATTTTTGATCCTTGTTTGGTTGAATCCGTAGATGCGGAACCCATGGATATTGAGGACAGACTGTTTTTGGTTACTCTGAGTTATAGAAAGGCAAAATAAATGATTAGTTCTTTTGCATTCCAATTTTTAATGACTTGGTTCCATGCCATCCTCCATTGGTGACCACTTTTTAAAATATCATTATGAACTCATGGAATTAAGTATTTTTGATGTGTTTCAGTCCATTGTACCTTATTGACCCTCTATTTGTCCTATCTGTGCCTGGACAAATAGGGAAGGGGAACCTTTTCCATTTGGCCTCTGCATTCTTTTGATGTAGCTTTGTAGTCTTTGCTTCATTTCTGGTATGATGAGGTGATCCATGCATTTTTCCTGCTCCAAATCTGGAATCGGCACTTTTGTCAAGAAGTCCAAGGGCAGATTTATTTTAATTTTTAAAATCTTTAAATAAAAATTAACACTCTGTACTTTATCGTGATCTTTCTGCTGAAGTACTAATCTTGGTTGTTGCCTTGCAGCATGTAGTGAGCATTATCTTGTTCACCTTTTTATTTATCTATGAATATTTATCTATGAATAGTGGTAGTTCAGTCCTTTTCCTCTGTTAAGGTTTAGTTCTAGCCACCCTCATCCTTATTTTGCTAATGACCCCCCTGTGCTTTTATCTGGTCCTGTTGTCTCCTGATGTAGGTTAGTTTTTAAATGCCATTCTTTCCAGCTGCCACCACACTGGAGCCCTGCTCTGGAACCATTATTGTGTTGTTTTGTTTTTACTCCACGTGCGCCTGTTCCCCCTCCCCCACCCCACTCTATAGAAATGTTTTGTGTATCTTTATGACAAAATCAATTTGTATTTTATTTGCTTTCCTTTTTCAAAGTGAGTTCACATCAAATGTCCCATTTAATTCTTACAACTGCTTTGTCAAGACCATTGGGTATGTATTGTTATTTTCACTTTACGAATGAGGAAAATTGAAACCCAAAGAGCTTAATGGGCCTACGGTCCCACTATTAGTAAATGACAGATTAATGAGCAGCTGGAATTAGAATTTAAAGCTGCAGAGTCGATGATGCCCCCATCCCCAACCATAAATCAAGGGACTGCTTGCAACATATTTTGAGGCACTTGAGTCAAGACAGTCTAAAAGGGCTTTCCTGAGTGATATTTGCCCCCTTATGGTGAGCTTTTGGTTTGGATTATGGTTTTATATTTCTAATACTGTGTACAGAGATTGGCAGTGAGAGCCCATGCTCCCTTTATTGAGTTCTGAAATATTGGAACATGAAGAATGTATAGTAGGGAGTAGTTTTGACTTCCCTTTACTAAGGTTCTTAAGTCACCTGGAGAGAGAGTAACCTTAAGGACCAGAAGTTAAGGGAAAGAATGACATGAGTGTACAGAAGGAATGATAAGAAAAGGCAGTATTTTTCTTTTTAAAAATTTAAACAGTGATTTTAAAAAAAATAGAATTAACTATTTAGAGAAAATAACTGCTCTTTTTACATTTTAAGAGGGTGACAACGTGCTGTTATGGTCTATAGTCAGAATCTGTATGGGTCTGCACAAGTACAAGATGATTGTACAGTTATTCTCAAGTAGTACGGTCAGTGTTTTAATTTAGTTTTTCAAAAAGAATATAGTTTTGACATAGCTGAAAAAGGTGACAACTAAAAGAAAAAGAGTGAGCCGGCCCTGCCTAACACAAAGGCTACCAAGGGTGTTTTCTCCAGCAATTATGTTCTTTGTAGTAACTTAATAGTTTTCATGCCCTTGCTAAGCATAGGTTTGGGGTTATGCAATTTTCAGAGAATATGCACTGTTTAGGTGTAAATTTTAAGTGTGTAAGGAGTGTCCTGTAACTTGTATTATTATCTATGCGTTGTTGTAATGTTGTAATGTAATGTTAGGTTAGAATTTTGTCCCTTTGATTTTTGTTACTTTTTCCTGCCAGGCAAAATTCTTTGAAATGGTAGTCCTGCAGATAGTCACTGCTGAAGCAGTGTTTTTTTCTAAGTTTAGGTGGATTCTAAATTTTAACATGTTTATACGCTTGTCTATTTAAGTCCTTGAGAAAGACCTTCTTGAACTCTAACTTTCTCAAGTAGAAAATAGCACTAAAGCCACTTAAGGAGTTAGTTGAGGTATTGCTATTTTATAATTGAATCCATATGTTTGAAAAAGTCCATGTTTGAGGTAGTATAATTTTCTTTATCACACCACAAAATATCAAATCTAGGTGGCTTTTTAATCAATTGAATTACAGAGAAATGTAGCACAGGTTCTAAATTAAAAACAAGTAGGTACTATAACTTTAAAATTCCGCACACAATTCTCTTACATTTAGCCAATTGAATGAACTGTAATTCAAAAAGGGTGGGTTAAATTATTACCAATTGTTGAAAGTTGAGTTAAATTTTAGGTGATTAAACTGGGAAAAGTGATAGGAAAGTTGTATTTTTGGAACGATTATACATTGTGTCTTACAAGAATACTTAATTTTAGTTCCTACTTTGTCTTACCTAAAAGATTAGAATTGTAAACTTGGTAGTCACGTTTTCAAATAGAATAAATATTTCATGGGAATTAAAAATTCTGTAGTAACTTTCTGGATTCATTTTCACTAATGCCCATTTTCTGACCCTACAGCATAGATGATTTCCTCCCAGCATGAAAAAAATCTTTTTCTTCCTTCCCTTTCTTCTTGTCCTTTGGGAGTCCTAAAAAGTTTCCTACTGCTTTTTTGAGGTGAGGGGTCTCACTAAAAAGATAGTGAGACTATTCGAGCATTTCAAATAGGTCTATTTCTGTTAGCATCTTTTTTGTTTATTCTGAGCATCTTTTGACATAGGCTCTATTTAAAAGACACATAGGGCAGATATTTGTTGAATACCCACTATATTCAGGTAGATGCAAACTCAGTAAACAGAGCCCCAGATATCAAGTGTTTGTGTAAGGACATTGCATATACATTGCAAAGGACAATGTTCCTTTCACTTTTTTGGTGTGGTGGGGGAGGAAAGACACTATATACAAGTAAAGAAACAGAGTTATTTTGAGTAGTTGCTAAGTGTCATGAGCCACATGTGGTATGAGAGGGCCCAAGGTGGTTGTAGCATCTCTAGGTGCTGTATCCAGAGAAGCAGGTGCAGAAGGAGATGCTTCTGCCAGTGTTTTTTTTCTCTCTCTCCCCCACTCTCCCACTCCATCCCTCCTTTCACTGAGGAAGACCTGGGTAAGCACATCTCAGATTTTGTTAGAAAACTTGGTAAACTCTGACCACTCCAGTTTTGTTTAATAATAGCTAAAATGTGTTGAGCATTTCCTGTGTGCCAGGCTAAGTGTTCTAAGTACTTTATGTGCATTATTTCCTTTCATTCTTTTGATGGTGTCCTAAGGTAGGTGCAGAAACTGAGGCTCACAGAGATGCACTTGGCTGACTTTGCATGGTGGACCTGGGATGCTGATCCAGTACTCTGGTTCCACAGTTTGCATGCTCAAAATGCACTCTGTGGAAGATATATTTTTGAAATACTCTATACAAAAGTGTTAATTATAATAAAAAGAGGATCCAGGAGCTAAATTGGTAACCTTCAGTAGCTAGAAAACATATTTATATGAAGCTTCCTATTTCTCTGTAGAATGATTGTCTTTTCACTAATTACATACAACAGAATCTGTCACCTTCATGCATGTTTAGGTGGTCTCGTTTATAGTTTACAAATCTTTTCATATGTATCAACTAGGCTTGTGGGTCCTGGTGAATGAGCAGTGTGTGTTCCACTTTTGCCAGGCTGTGGTGGCAGCGCTGAGGTAGGCAGTGAGTTAGTGAGCCCCTTGTTTTATCTGAGGCAGCTGCAGAATCTACCTTAAGCCTTGCATTAAACCTCGTGGTAAATCATGTGTTATGACCCCCCAAGATAGATTTTCCTCCCAATTTTTTTTTTCTGAGACAGAGTCTTACTCTGTTGCCTGGCTTAGAGTGCCTGGCATCAGCCTAGCTTACAGCAACCTCAAACTCCTGAGCTCAAGCGATCCTCCTGCCTCAGCCTCCCGAGTAGCTGGGACTACAGGTGCATGCCACCACGCTAGGCTGATTTTTTGTATATATTTTTAGTTGTCCAGCTAATTTCTTTCTATTTTTTTTTTTTTAAAAGTAGAGACGGGTCTCGCTCTTGCTCAGGCTGGTCTGGAACTCCTGAGCTCAAACTATCTGCCCACCTCGGCCTCCCAGAGTCCTAGAATTACAGGCGTGAGCCACTGTGCCTGGCCCCAATTTTTAAGTTATTTCATCTTACTATGTCCTTTTTTAGGACCACTTACTACCATTTCTAGAGCATTTAATAAATGCACATGTTTGATAATACTAAATATAAGTAATATAAGCATAAGTTTTTCTCAAATTCAGTCCTTAGAGAGTGTGTATTAAAAATAACGTTATATGCAGGATTTGAATCGTTGTTTTCATAGCTTTACTTGGCATCTGCAAACTCTCAGATGACAGGTGTGTTGGTGCCTGTTGTAACTAAGGTGTCTTCTTGCCTCATAGACACCCGTCTGTTATCTGGGACTGCTCCCCCTAGAGGGGGAAGATAAGCTAGTTGGCCAGTTCAGGAATTTGTCATGGAGCTGGGGAAATGTAAAGTGTCATATCTGGAAGGGACTGCCTTGTTCAGCAACCCAGACTTTTTGATTTCCTTAACTCGCAGCATCTAGCTCCCAATATACACTAATTTGGGGTTAAGTATGGGGTGACCAGTGCTCTTATTTTGTCACCTAAGAATATTTAAAACAAAAACAAACCAAAAAATATATACTCATACTAAATGTTGCCTTCATTTAAAATAGAGAATATTTTAAATACCAGAATAGTTAATAAGTAATCTCAAGAGTAGAAGATCTTATAAGAACTCTTGAGTGTTGAGTCATGGACTTATCTAATGGTATGTGATTTTTATTTTTGTTTTCATTTTGTTATGGTTTGGTGAGCACTTAATGACATACCTGTACTCTTAACAGTTACGGACAGTTAAGGAGGTGGAGATCCAAAATGGTGATCTTTAAGTGAAAGAAGAGGTTTCTAAAACCAAACTTGCATTTTTTTTTTTGGAGACAGGGTCACATTCTTTGCCTAGGCTGGAATGTAATAGTGCAATCATATAGCTCACCGCAGCCTCAAACTGTTAATGCTGGGCTTAAGTGATCCTCTTGCCTCAGCGTCCCGAGTAGTTGTGACTGCAGGCGCGTACCGCCACACCTGGATAATTTGTTTATTTTATTTTTGGTAGAAACTGGGTCTCACTATTTTTTTGTTCAGGCTGGTCTTGAACTCCTGAGCTCAAATGATCCTCCCGCCTCCACCTCTGCCTCCCAAAGTGCTAGGATTATAGGTGTGAGCCACTGTGCCTGGCCAAGCTTGAGATTTAATTTAGTTGAGTAAGAATCTTGTTCTCGTCCTGGAAAAGGGTTTCCTGGGTCAGGATAACATCTGTGCCAGTAGCCAGATGCATAGTTGTTACCTGTGCTACTGAGAAAGTTAGTTTGCCAACCCAAGACATCCTTATTTTCCTTAAATAAGGTTGGTGATGCGAGTTTTCAGATAGATGTTTCATAGTTAATGTAGCCTACTGTACAGGCCTTAGAATTCAGTTAATGATAGTTATTTAGCAAAATGTGTAGGTTTTACTTGAAGAAAATAGTAAAAAATGGTCTTTCTAAAATTGCAGCTTCTCAAATTACCACATCTGGAGCATGCTATGGAAGTGCTTTTACTTCCTGTTGGGTATTTCAGCTGTACGGAGCTCTTCTACAGTCTGAGCTGCCATAAATCTGAGAGAAAATGTTTTGAGTAATCATGCAGACAGTTCCCTGTAAGCATCTAAGATATGTGGGCCTGGATCAGTACCACCTCTCTGGCTCTGTAAAGCTGTGGGAAAATTATGTGTACAGCCTGCATACAACATTCTGTACAGTTTTCCTGTGACTACAAGAAGTGTGGATTGTGGATCAGTAGCTTCTGTTTCAGCTTTGCTACTGATTTGATAATTATCCTTGGGTGAGTTGCTTAGTCTTTCTTTGCGGCTATTTTGTAATCTGTAAAACTGAAGATACTGAATGCTGATAAGCTAACCACACTGTTTAGCTTTGATGTGTGCGGTGACAGAACAGGTCTCCTGAAAATGGTGGATGGATCCTTTCTAATCTGAGAAAGGGAATACCTGTTCACCTTTTCTACCTTACCTTCCCTGCCCAGGTTTTTCATATGTTTGCAAAAAGCTACTACATTGGCAAACATATATATCTATATTTAACTTCTTGGTTCTCAAGATCCTATTTTAGAGAAAGGTTCTCAGTTTTTTCCTATTCAGAGAAATTTACTTGTGTAACTCCCTTTAGTCCTTAAGAAAATTTCTTGTGGCAGTGTTAACCTTGTAGTCTTTCCAGGAGAACCGTCAAATGGGCAGGACTGTAATCTACAGAGGGAAAGGAGTGATCTAACATGACAACAACTTTTATTTTTATATAATGATGGTATGCTAATTACTCTTAGGGATAGTATTCATTCCTCCAACAAATATTTATTGAGCGTCTGCTAGGTGGTAGGAACACAACAGTTCTAGGAACAATGTGGACAATTCAGTGGGCAATTTGAATTTGATACAAATTTTGTAAGTTTGATTCCAATTCTAAGCTCAATATTTTGTTCTCATTGTGGCATGGACAACCAGTTAGTTGTTTATGATTCTTCTCTTCTTCCTTATAAACACAATCCCTATATTATTTGGAGTCAACTCTGTGCTTAGTTAAAAGATAACATTTTCCAGCTTCCTTAGTAGTTACTGTGACTCTCTGATTAAATTCTAGCCAATGAATGTAAGTGGAAATGCTTTGTGGGTCTTCTGCAAAGGCTGCTTAAAGGAAGTTGAGAGTTGGGAGATGTGCCCCCTGAGGCTTTACCTTCTTCCTTTCTGCTGTCTGATATGTGCATGTGATGTCTAGATCTCTAGTAGCAATTTTGGATGATGAGGTAAGCTGGAGGGTAGAAGCCAGAAAGATAGAAGGAGCCTAGGTTACTGATTATTGTTGACCCAGTAATTAACAGCTCTCAAATGGCTATGACCATATGACTTTTATGTGATGTGTGTTGGGTTCTAATTTATATGCAGCTGCACCTAATCCTAACAGAGTATAAGCCCATGTTTTCATGGCCATCTCTGACCTTGCACCATGACTGTGAATGCCATCACTGAGCAGACTTCTGGAAGTGTGGTTTTTAATAGTTCACCAGTGCGCCTATTCTCCCTTCATGGCCCTGATGGTCTGCTAGAGTAATTCCAGATTGCAGCTAAGGAAATCCTCAGATTAAGGAGTATCACATTCACTGTTCCTGAACAAATATACATGGAAATACTTTAAAACAGTGGTTCCCAAGGTGTGTTCTCAGATCAGGAGCACTGGTGTCAACTTGGGAATTTGTTAGGAATCTCAGGGCCACATCCTAGACCTACTGGAACTTTGGGGGATGTGCCCCAACAATCTGTATTTTAATGAGTGATCTGGATGCAGGCTAAAGTTTAAGAACCACTGCTATTTGGTCTTCTGCATCTTGTCACTCATACAAAGTGGTGTATGCATATGAGCTTGGCCAGGTGACAGTGGGTTGGTTGGGTTTGAAGTTGATGAACATGACCACTTGGACTTTGTTCTAGTTGTTTTCCCTTACTACTGAATGGACAAATGAATAGATCAAAAGATGCATGAATTCAAGCAAGAGAAAAAGAGACCTTTAAGGGAGTGAACACAGCTCCTCAGTACCTCCTAGTGCCTTTCAGAGGCACCCCTGAAGTTTGACAGTCATTGCAGCCCACTCAGGGTGAGAACCCAGAGCCATCCAATATTAAAGGAAAAAACACTTTGCTTGAATGGGAAAACTGATTTCAGCTTTGATATCTGTGCTTTTTATATGTTCTCTCTACTGCCACCAACTCTTTCAGTGAAAAATGGACAAATTGCTTGAAAAAGACAACCTACTCAAACTGACTTACCATGAAAACAGAACATGTGAATAGTAGCATGTCTATTAAAGAAATTGATGTTATTATCAAAGACCTCTCTCTCACACATACATACAAAACCCCAACAAAACAAATACCCCACCCCCACACACCCCTGAAGGCTTAGACTGAACAATGAGAATGAGTCAGCTGGGTGATGATCTGAGGGGCAGATGCAGGAGGTGAGAGCAGAGATGTAGGGCACCTGTACAAGAACCTCCTTGCTGAGGTCCTTGTGTGTGCAAGCATCACATCGTGCAAGACCTGCAAGAACTTGGTGAGGTGTTTGCGTGTCATTATAATTGGAATTGGAAGCAAATGGAAGATATTAAGTAGAAGAGAATTATGATCTGATTTGTGATCCCACAAGCCCATTCTGGCTGCTGTGTGGAAGCTGGACCCTAGAAGGCTGTGGTGGAAGAAGGGAGACCAGTTATGATGCTGTTAGAATAGTCTAGACACAAGAAAATTGTGACTTGGACTATAGGACATTGTCAGAAGTGGTCAGGTTTGGGATATATTTTGAGGCAGAATGTGTGGGGGAGTTGCTACAGGATTGAACCTGAGGAGATGAACTTTTCAGTGAGAGAGTTTTATATGCAACTTAAGTAAGGGATGAATAATAACATTTAAAACCATAGAACCTGCAACTCTGAGTTGGTTGCTTCAGCTCTGCCACTTTGTGGCTTTATCCAAGTTATACTGTATCTTCAACGTCCTCATTTGTAAAATGGTGATATTAACATCCATCTTGGGGATTACTGGGAGAATTAGATGAGAAAAAGTATGCTAAAGTATTTAGAACACTACCCAGTATAGTAGTAAATGCGCAATAAATATTAGTCATTACTATTTTCCTTTGTAAAACTGTACACATAAAAATATTAGAAAAAGTTCCTTGTCAAACCATACTTGCTAGGGATTGATTTTTGTTACAGAAACAAATGGTATTCATATATTTAGGCTTTATAGTAACTATGTAGGAGATAACAGACGGATGGTCCTTAACACAAGCATGGACTTACAAAAAGAGTACTTCAGTCAAGTTGTGGACCTACTAAGTAGTTTGCCACCTTTTGCCAGTAGAATAGTGAAGCAGATTATATGATGATTCCTGGTTTTCTAATCTGATCCAAAACCATCAGTGATAAAGGTAACCTGTCCACTAGGGGAGCGCTGTCCAACAAAACTCTGTGATGATGGAATTTTCTGTTTTGCACCATGTAAAATAATAGCCACTAGCCACATGTAGTTATTTAGTACTTGAAATATGACTAGTGCCACTGAATAACTGAAATTTTAATTTTTTAAAATTTTAATTGAAATTTAAGTTGCCACATGTGGCTAGTGGCTACTGTATTGAACAGCATAGCCCTAGAATGTAAGCTTTATAAATGCAGGGACTTGGTTTCATATCATTGTACCTAAATGCCTAAAGCAGCACTTGGCACATAAGCTATCCAATAAATAGCATATCGAATGAATGAAAGGGTGTCCTTTAAACATAAGGGATATATGCAGTAAAAGAGTAAGCTGTGAATTATTTCTGTTTTACTGTCGTGTTATAGTAGCAGAGGGATGAGAGAGCACTGACCAAGATTTGGGGGAAGAAGGGAGACAGTAGTGGGGGCAGTGGTACTTCCTGATACAGAAATTACCTCCATTTGCAGAAAGGCCAACATAAAGAGGGCCAGGAAAATGACTTCTATCACAGGCCAGGCCACAGTTCTGGTGTTGGGAATGTGATCCATGATGTATACTTGGCAGTTAGAGAAAATGATGGGAAGGAGAAGTCTGTCAAAGCAAAGACAACCTAAGGTTCTAGTTTTTTAGTTGCCAGAAACAAATTTCCTTAAGAACATAAGGCACCCACATTAAGGAAGGTTTGAAAGTTAGGTTGGTTAGAGATACCTCAACTTAGCCTCAAGGGAAAGTACAACCCCTCATTAATAAAAATGTTAAATGTTATTATGTGTTAGTCCATAATAATTTTTATTCTTACAAAATGCCTTTGTCTTCTAAGAAATCATATGATCAGTTTTTCATTCCTGGTGCTATTATGAGGACATTTCCCCTGACCTCCTTCCCCTCACTGCAAGGTTTTCTACCAGAATGTACCACCTGTGAAGAAACCCTGGCAGAGCCATTGGGATCAACCTAAACTACTAATATTTCTTTGGCATACCAGTTAGAATCTATTTTAAAAACACAATTCTTTGTAGAAATAACCACTTTATTCAAATCATTACAGAAAGCATTGCTTTAAAAGTCATTTTAAAAAGTCTTGACACCTAAAACAAAAATCATAGCCTAAATGTCACAATAGTATTCACACTGGACTTCCACAGTGCACCTACTGTACTGTGTCCAAAGAAACTTGGCATTTTGTCTAAGAATAAGTCAATAACAGGAACTCAATCATAAATGCCCTGGTTTCCTGCTAATACAGAACTCTCAGCTGCTGACTTGCACTAGGCGTGAGCACACAAGTTTGAATAACAGCTGGCAGCAAAGCCTGACAGGGAAGGCAGTATTATTTTTAAATTGGGGAATTGTTTTTCATAGATTTCTTTTCTTACATATTCTTTTCCGATTTTACCATCATTTTTCATTTCAAAATTGAATAAATGTCCTCAAAGTGACAGGAAAAACTACATTGAATCAATAAATGTTAACTCCCCCTAGCCCCTCAGTGGCCTAAAATAACTCCAGTACATAAGCATCAGCCTTTTATTAATTGGGCAAGCCTTCAAAAATGAGGAAAAGTAATTTATGTTGGCAATTTGATTAACAGGCTTCCTATGAACACACATTCCTATAAAGTTAACAAGTATGAAACATTCAAGACACACTAAGAAAAGTTCTTAGAAACCTTTCAAGTGAAAATACAGCAGAATATTCACGTCAAAAGGGAGTGCACAGCCCCATGCAGGCGCTGTTGTTACTTTACTCAAGGAGACTTTCTGCAGACCTTGTCGAGTGTAAGAGGCCACGATTGCTTCTCCAGAACCATGCTCATGATATGGGACCTTCTTTGTTTCCTCCTCTGCTCTGTCTACTCTCTCCATGACAGTCCAGAACCAATGGCACAGCTCATCTTTATTAAAGCAGGAGGGATTTCAGGGCAGAAGCAGAATATTCTATCTAGGTAAACCACAACAAACTTGGTACCATGTCAGATTCAATAGCTCCTTCATGCAGAAGCTCCCTTTTTTTGCCAGGACATAGGCCACAGTCTAGTGTTTGAGCCTGTGAACTACCATCATTAGTCCCTCCTTATCCAGTTTCCACCACTGAACTCCATTCCTGTGCATCAACCTATCCCCTTGTTTCAAACTAAGGGCACAGAGAGAATTAAGAGGTAGTCAAGCAAGCATTTGTGTTGAAACCAGACATTCAAGCACACCAATGTCAGAGAGAATTGTGTCTGTCAAAAAAAAAAAAAAGAGAAACTGAGAACTTGGCAATAGTATTATGTGACTGTGCGAAGTCCACATCCAGGTCACACCGATCCATCTAGGTGCAACTTTCATTTTACCATAGTGTCATTGTTTATTATAAGGTTATATCAGTTAACAACAACAATAATGGCTGACAGAGATAGTATCGGAAAGTACCCCATAATATATACTGAGTAAACAAATATTACTATTTTTTAAAGTTTTTTTCCCTACAAAACCACTCTCTGTAAGTCTTAATTAATACATATATATTTTAACAAATTACATCTGTGTTTCATTTTCAAAATATTTAAGTATCTTCTGTGCTGAGTTAGTCCATATTAAGCTTGTTACCACATTGAACACCTGTACAATGAGTTGAGCTGATATTAACAAACACACCAAAAGAGCTTGGTCCCAACACAGGGACCATGTAAAGTTGAGAACATCACCTAAGTAATAGTTACATAGAATCAGTACTGCTAAATTGCCACATCAAAAGAGAGTTTTGTGAGTGTTTATTTACAGTTGAAAATTAAATTATTGCTGATAACGGGGGAGGGGAAATTACTGCATGTAGGTGACAGGAGGGATATGCAAAATCTCTGTACCTTCTCAGTTTTGCTGAGAACCTAAAAATTCTCTAAAAAATAAAGCCTGTTCATTTTTTTTTTTAAAATGAAACTACTACTAACTGAGATGATTTATGTTTTGTTCTTTGTAACATTTTAGGTTAAATCATATGTACTTACCAGTATTCAAGCATTTTAGTCCCACAAAAATGACAGCATCATAATGATAGCCTAATTTCCCATTGTTACCAAGAGAGATTACAGGCCAGAGACACCTCCACAGACCAGTATAATTCTCAAGATAAAATATTGTTCAAGATAAAAGCTCAAGATAAAATATTATTTTAAGATTTCAGGTGGTTGCTTTTATAGTTCACTCATGTAAGAGTTTGCCCAGCTTTAATTCAGTATTCCATGTGCCCAGCTTTAATTCAGTATTCCATGTGCCCAGCTTTAATTCAGTGGTGGGCCATGGCCAGGCCTGCCGCTGGCCTGAGGGTAAGCGAAAAGCATGGAGCACCATAACTGGAGGCTCCTCAGATCCTTTCACGGCAGCAGACCTTTGACCTCTGAAGTGGCACCTCCCCAGCTTAGAATATAATAGAGCTTGTGGCTCTGGGTTCCTCAAGAGCTGGAGTTCTCACCTGAGTGGGCCACACAGTGAGCCTGACACACTTCAGGGATGGCCCTGGGAGGCACTGGAGGAGCACTGAGACGCTGTGCCCACTCCCTTGTGGGTATGCTCGTCTCTTGCATGAATTCATACATCATGTGCAAAACTCTTTTAAGAAAGATTGTTATGTCTTTTTGATAATTTTACCTCTCTGTCATTTTTGTCATTTTGTCATTTTGTCATTTTTGAAATGTTCCTTCTTTATCCCTGGTAATGTCATTTTCAAGTCTACTTTGTCTGATATTCAGTAGCCACTCAGTTTTCTTATGGTCAGTGTTTGCATTATATATCTAAGAATGCTTGTTGTTGAGTATAATAGCACACTAATAGCCTAATCTGTTTATTAGAGGTTAGACTCCTGGGAATCTTAGTTATTTGGGAAATAGCTTACTGACAAAAGAAAACAACCCAGAAGTTTTCACCCTGATTAAAATAAGTTCTGTATGCCCTAAGCACTTAATGCCTAGCAAAGACTCTCTCTTCTGCAGAGATTCCCAACTGGTTCTTTCTGTTCCTACCCTTACCTCCCTAGTGGTGACCAGAGTGATCTCTTAAGTCAGATCATGTCCTCCTCTTCTCAAAATCATCCAGTGGCTCTCATCTCACCCAGAAAAGGCCAAAGTCCTTTCTGTGGCCTGCTGAGAGCATTCAGCCATTCCCTCCTGCTACTTCCTTGTCCTCATTTTCTTCTACTTTCCCTTGCTGGCTTTAGCTACACTGGCCTCCTTGGTGTTCTCTGAAAAATCATCAAGCATGGTTCTGACTCAGGGCCTTTGCACTTGCTCCTACCACCTAGATTGTTTTATCTCAGATGTCCATGTTGTGTGCTTTCTCCCATCCTTCATGTCTCTGGTAAAATGCCGTCTTCTCACTAGGCCCTTAAAATAGCAGTCCTCTCACTCCTGCTCCCTCACCCTGCTTTGCTTTTCCCTATAGCACTTTTCATCACCTGACATGTATATTTTTCTAGAGTGTAAACCTCCTCAGTGTAGGGACTTTAATACATTTACTGCTGGAATCTCTTCTGCTAGAATAGCATCTGACACACAGTAGATGTGCAGTAAATATTTGTTTCGTAAGTAAATGAATGTATTCTAGAGCTGTTTGTACCTAGGCTAAAGTTTGCAGATGAAAATGTTCATATGTGTAATATACGATCCCATGGTGTTTCTAATCTGCTGTGATCTGGAATAGCGCTTACAATATGGCCTGGGGTTTATATGCTTTTAAAAATCCTTAATTCTCATACTTTCCACTTATTTTTGACAAATATTTCTTGTATCTGGTACTATTTCTAGGTATTGCTGAAAAATGGTTAAGAAGATAAGAGTCATACTGTTAAGGAGTTTACACTTGAATGAAGCAGACTGAAATATATGAAGATAATTTTAGCAAATGACAAATACCATGAAAATAATTTTAGAGACTTGAATTGGGCTTGGGGTGGGGACATTGCATTAGATTGTTGGTTAGTTGGCCTCATAGGAGCTGATAATGGAGAGAAGGAGCCAGTAGCCTGGAGGTGGTGTTTCAGGCAGGGGGAAAGATGGTGCCAAGGCCCTGAGTAGGAACACAGAGAAGGCCCAAGTGGCTGTTGTACACTTAGGGAAGGGGCAGTGAATGAGGAGGCTAGAGGGGAGGAGGAGAGTGGAGCCCTTTGAGGGCAGGAAGTAAATAGGAGGTTGTGTTAGATTTTGTAGGCCATAGTATCAGGTTTACATTTTATTCTCATTGAAATGGGAAGCCAGTGGAATGACATATGATTTACATTATATAAAGATCTCTGGCTGCCTGTGAGTTATTGTGTCAGAGAGTTAATTTATTTTGGGTTCCTGTTAGGGTCTGACAGAGAGATTTTAATATAATACTTAATTTTTATTGCCATCCATGAAACTAGAAATTTTCATTAAATGGTTTTTAGAAAACTCTCAATTATTGAATAAATAATACCATGTATTGTGGACATGGAAGTTAAAAACACAGAGTAAAGTAGTCTAAATATTTATACCATTATGACCAATAAGAAATGAACAATATTGGCTTACAAAGCCTCCTATATAAAGTAGGAAATTATATTTTCAAATATTTTAGGGTAGGAAAATGAATAGATGAAGTGAATGAGTAAATGAATAGAAATTAGAGATTCAACTTTATGTGTAAGGATAACTGTGTTCTCTCTCTAAGGCAGCAATGGCAAACCCTTGGTATAAGGATCGTCATAGGTGCAGCAAAGCCGTGGCCAAACCTCAGTTACTGACTTCATAAGTGGTCTTTTCTGTTTTTTCCCATTGTAACCAAGAGAGGTTATAGGCCAGAGACACCTCGACAGACCAGTATAATTCTCCTGGTGTAGGATCCATGATCCCTGCCCTTTCTATTCCAGACATGCGCTTCAAATGCTTAATTTCTGTTGAACTTGATGAGAAGTCTGATGTAATATAAAAGTTTAACAGTTCTAATATTTTCCAGTTTTTACACAGGCAATGATAATTTTCCAAATCTGTAAAATACCATATAGCAGTAAAATAAAATTTTCCTTATTCAGTTCTTATCTGCAGCTTTACTTTTCCTTATTGCTTAGTTCCCTTGTTTTTTATGTTTGTAATTCGGCGATCTCTGGAGCATGATTAAAAATTCATATAGGCCGGGCGTGGTAGCTCATGCCTGCAATCCTAACACTCTAGGAGGCCGAGGTGGGCAGATAGTTTGAGCTCAGGAGTTCCAGACCAGCCTGAGTAAGAGCGAGACTCCGTCTCTACTAAAAATAGAAAGAAATTAGGTGGACAACTAAAAATATGTACAAAAAATCAGCCTGGCATGGTGGTGCGTGCCTGTAGTCCCAGCTACTCGGGAGGCTGAGGCAGAAGGATTGCTTGAGCCCAGGAGTTTGAGGTTGCTGTGAGGTAGGCTGATGCCACAGCACTCTAGCCTGGGCAACAGAGCAAGACTCTGTCTCAAAAAAAAAAAAAAATTCATATAACCTTGCACCTTCTGGTCATTGAACAATCCTAGCATGCCATCACATTTTAGAAAAGAAAAATAAACAGAATTGAAGGGACACAAAGTATATTAGTTTATGGCAGGTTCTTTAAAGCCTTTCTTAATATTTTGGACATTTTGTTTTATTTCCTAACAAATATCTTTTTTCTAATTATGAGGCAGATAATGATACACCTATTAACAAAGCCCCTTGTTCAGGAATTACATATATTTGTGTATGTGTATGCATTTATACGTATCCAGATTTCTCATCATGGCCAGGAAGTTAACCCTTTAGCTCCTGGTACAAGTTCTGCATTGTGACTGCTCTCATTGGCTCGTTCTGGTCTCAGCCTCCCCATCAGTGGCTGCTTATTTTTATTTTATTTTATGTTATTTTGTGTATTTTATTTTATTTGTTTTGAGACAGGGTCTTGTTGTGTTTCCCATGCTAGAGTGCAGTGGCTGGACCATTGCTTACTGTACCCTCAGACTGCTAGCAATCCCCCACTCTTAGCCTCCTGAGTAGGTAGGGATGCAGGCATGCATACCACACCTGGCTAATTTTTTAATTTTTTGTAGAGACAGGATCTCGCTATGTTGCCCAGGCTGGTGTTGAACTGGCCTCAAGTGATCTTCCCACCTCAGCCTCCCAAAGTGCTGGGATTACAGGTGTGAGCCTCCACGCCTGGCTGGGTGGCTGCTTATTTTAGTAAATTCCACATACCTTCTCATCATTTGCTCACAGTGAGCCTGTGTGGCCAGGAGCATTATTTCCATGTTATAGATGGGGACAAAAATAATCAGAGAGACTCCTTCGCGCATCTCTCCAATGGTGCATGGCAGAGCTGGAATTTGCGGTCTGGCCTTCTGACTCTATAGCACGTATCTTCCACTGATACCCGTGTTTCTCAATAACAGCTTCATGAAGAGATGACTGAAAGACTTACAGTAAAATCTGCCTTTTGGCCCTCCAGAACGGGCTGCTCTACAAGAAGGGTGGCTTCTGTGAGGGATGTCTTCCTTTGTCTTCCCTACTGTGCTGCAGACCTCATGTGAAAGCTGCCATTGTTTCTTTCTCAAGGTTGGCTGTGTCATGGTAGCACCTAGAATTAGGAAGTGTGGAAAATTAAAGCCATGCTATCCTGTTAGAGTTTTTCGAGGAAATGGGACACTTTGATTTGCACTGAGGAAAATGTCTCAAGCCCATGTCTCACTTTTTGATTTGTTCACAGCAAAGCCAGAGCTTCTCTAGCTGTGGTGCTCCCCTGTGAAGGCAAATAGTGCAGAGCGAGGCAGGCCTTTTTACGGGAAATGTCATCATTTTTATAGACCTGGCTCTTGACTTGGTCAGGTTTAGCAACTTACTTGAGACCACACAGGCAGCAGAGCCTGAGGAACAGCTGGCAACAAAGCCTCCTCCTTTCTGCCAAATGGTCTTTCCCTAAAGCTATCTACCTTCCTCAGGAAACTAGTCTTTTAATAGCAGGCCACCCTCCACTGAGAACCTGGGCAGCGGATGAATAGAGGCATCCTTTGAGAGCCTCCTTTCCACTCAGTGTTTCCATTTGGTGAGCTGGGCATCCTCGAGGTGCTGGGATGAGTCAGGGGTGTGGAGCGCTTCCACATGAGGGTGCAGGAGAGCCTGAGAGCTGCTGGCATCCGTGCTGGGTGCACCTCCCAATAAAACCAACAATGGGGAGCAGTCATCATAACGGGTGTGTGAGTGTGCTGATCACATTCCTTTAATGCCGAGTTTATTGGTTCTTCAGGGAAGAGATTACCAAAATTTAGAGTGCGGAAGTTGCCTCTCCTAGGAAGGGTATAGGACTGCTGCTGGACACAGGTCTACCTCCCCAAACCTTCTACTAGTTAAAAGGCTTAAAGTGTCTCTGGCTGTTTTGCAAGTAACCATTTAGAATCAAGTTTTACATAAACATCACCATCATTATCATTAGAATTGTTATGTCTTCTGTCTAATAGACTCTAGGTGTTAGGCTAGTAAGTTTGATGATAACGTATGCTTTGGACATATTCTGCTTTTATAAAAACTTGGTCTCCCCAAGACTACCTTTGGGAATTATTTTGGTAGACATAATTTGATGTCAAAAGAAAGTCATAAAGGCAGTTGTCCTGTAGCTTTCTTCTTAGTGACAGTGTGTATCTCTTGCTTAACTCTTTTCCACGTTTTTTAACCAATGTCTCTGAGCACCTATTACCGCCTTGCTGACAGTTAAGACAGCATCCTTTAGAAGTTAAAATTTTCTCTATCCTGAATTGACCAGAGCCTGCAAGAGGTAAATAAACCACAGGCAAGCCCATGGTGTGATCTACAGTTTCTTTGAATTTCTTTCAGATTCAATGTTTGGTAGGCATCAAACATTGAAAAAACAGTTCTTGAGACCTGCCATGGTAGATTTTAAGGAGTGCCTTTTGTACTTAGCAACAGTGAACTTTTTAAAGTACTTCTGAGTGGACTCATCCCTTGTGACGCATACTGTTACTACATTTTAATAAATGTAAATCCTCTTTGGTCTTGGCACCCAAAGTAAAACATACAGAATCCAATTCAAGGTTGTGTGCCTAGCACGTGTTTTTTTAATCAGTGCAATGAGGGAAATAAACCACCAGGTGGCTCAAGTATATAGCATCTGTGGTTTTTAGTCTTTGATAGTTATACTTAGGTGTTGCAGTTGCTTTGTACTTCAGAGAAACCATTTAGTATACACCATTGTAAACATTTATTATTTTTTAAACACAGTCTTAGAATGCTAAAGCAGAAGGTTGACTGTTTTGAATTTTCACTGTCTTCTTGGAATGTTATAATTTATATATTGATATATTTATTTTGACATATACTTTCCACAGTTGCAAATAAAATTAATAGATATTAATTTGACTTTTGAAATTTAAACTGTCAGCATGGTTTACATTGTCTTATTTTATACCTCTATTCTTTGGAAAATAAACAGGGACACCTAATACCTAAGAAATAAATGTAATTTTTGTGGACTTACTATTTCCCAAAAAGAATTTTAAAAAGTTTTTTTTATTTCCTGAAAAGGAAGTTGCTTTACAACTTCCCACTTACAATAGGATGGAAAGAATAAAATACCAAAGTATTTGCTTCATTTTAGAATATACATGCAATAAAGTTCAATTAAATTATCCCAATTACCCTAAGCAGACTAAGACACAGCATCTTAATTTTGGTTCTCATATTTTTTATTTTTTAATCACAGAGTTCCTAGAATTAGAATTTTTTTCCTGATAAACTTAAGGCATAATGGAAAAAAATAAAGTACTTTTTGAAAAATATAATGTCCAGTTTACTATTTATCTCAGTCTTTTTCATTTTGCTTCACATTTTTTGAACAAAGTCATTAGGTATCATTACTTCTGTTACAGAAGAGGAAAAAGAAGGTCAAATTCAAATCAGTTTTTTTCTTTGTATTCTAGTTAAAGTTTTTGCTGGAGAAAAGGTAAAATACGTTTTGAAGAATATGTTTTAAAATTACCATGATTTTATTTAGTCTTGTTAAACTCCATGCAAGTATAATTACCTCAGAAAGGAGTCCCTGGTTTTTATTGATGCTATTAAAAATAATGGATTTTTTCTTTTTAGTGAAGTAAAGGCTGATAATTCCAAAGACTGTTTAAGAGTGATTGTGGCTAACAGAATAGCATTTATTGAACATTGCTACTGTATTTGGCTGGAAGCAGTGTTACTGTGTCTGAAAGTCTTGATGTATGTTCAGTTGACTATACTAATTTTCCCCCTTTATACATAGTTGGCTGAGTGGTAAGTAACCAAGAGACTTAAACAATGGATCTTTGTTAAGGTATTAATTTTTGTCAAGGAAATTGATGTGATTTTAAAGAATTGTTACTGTGTATGAACTGTGTAGAGGAAGCTGTTTGTGTGTTTTCCTCTCTCTCATAATTGGGAAAATAAAACTAGAAAGTATGTGTGTGTAACACTTTTTAATCCTAGTTATCTTTTATTGGTGGCTTTGTTATACCATCTTCCATTGGTATAACAATGGAAGCTTTTTTGTTATAATGATAAAGGAATTGGAGATGTGAAACATGCTGATTGATAAATAAGGAAATAATTGGTAGAAAATGCTTAAAGATATAATTTAGTGCTATAATACTGCTAGCTGGAATGTTTATTTATTGTGTGTAAATAGCTATGTGTGTGTGTGTTTAAAATATATTCCACAAGGAATTGACCTTTAAGGATCATGAAGCATATTTTCTCCAACTTTACTCTTATTTCTTTACAAGTTTTCCAAAAAGTTTTGCATTGTTTATATTAAATGCCATTTCTTCCTGCTTTAAAGTTTGTTTTAATTAGTTTTACTTTGCTAGTTCCAAGATTACTATGAATTTAAAAATTAAGCTTTCAACTCAAAAAGAACTCAAGTATAGAATACAAAAGCTCCTTGATCAAGCGATGGCTTTCCCTCCCTTTATATACATAACACAGTCCAAACTGCTGACAGAGCTGAGATTAAGTCAGGATTTCCTGAGGCATGGGAGGGAACTACCTAATTTGACTTGCATCATGCTGAATTGAGAAAGACAGGTAATATTTACAATGCTTTTTTTTCTATAGTACTTTGACTAAGCTTCAACTATTGCACGGGTCCATCTGGCCATTTTGTGTGTATTTGCCACCTTTACAATCTTAAAATGAAATTTGTGGATAACATATCTTAAATACACACATTATTTAAAAAATCCATATAATGTTTTTATTACAACTATAAAAGGAAATGAAAAGAAAATTGTTTGTCAGGAGAACTTGTGCTTCAGTATATAGATGTGTAGACGCTGCTGCCCTCATTTAAGGAAACTCTTGGGGGCCTGAAGCGCAAGGAGCGTACTGGTATGATGGCTACAGGGGTGGCAGGAGACTCAACAAGCACTAAGTGGCATGCTGTTATTGTCATTATTCTTTGAAATGACCAACTTTGGTTAAATTTAGAATAAAATAGTCTTTATTAGCACATACTTTGTGATACTTACTTTGTGGCTAGGTAAAACCTGAGTTAGGTTCTATGCTCAAACAATTATAAAGAGGTTTTTTACCCACATGAACATCCAGCAGGTCTTTAGAAAGCTGTGAGGAATGCAGGACAATCTTTGGCTGTGCGGCTGTCCTGGGTATCGTGGGACTTCTTGCATTCCTGGTTGCCACCCACTCAGCGCCAGTTACATCCCCAAGTGACTGTGACAACCAAAATGCCTCCACAAATTCCCAAACCCTCTTACAGCTCTAGGGATGAGGGCTGTGAGAGCCAGTGGTTAAGGCACAGCAGATAACTCAGGCGCATTCATTCAATACCACTGTTAAGAACCTTCTTCGTGGCAGGCAGTGTTTAGGTGGTGCAGAATCAAGGATGGTGACGCTTGTTTCCTCCCTGAGAGAGCTCAGACGCATGTGCAGTTAACACAGACATTGTCAGGAAACATGAGGTAATTTGGCCATAGGTGGGATCCAGAAAAAAAAATTCTTTTCAGAATTTTGGCAGCCCATTGAGGTCCTGGCCAAGAGGGAACTGCCCTCGGGAAACACTGGGCAGGAATTCCAGCACTGCTTCTCACGAGAAGGGAGACCTTGAGCAAAAACTTGACTTGTGCAAGCCTTAGCATTCTCATCTGTAAGAGTGAAGATTATGATATCACCTACCTTCTCGTAGAATAACTGAGAATTAAATGAGAAATTTTGTATAAAGACAGTATGATATTTTACATGTAGTGAATGCATAAAGGGTTTTCTTTTACTGTTTTTTTTTTTTAAACAAAACAGGCAATCAACTAATAGGGTAAGGGTTAGTCTAATACTAAACTATCTTTGCTCTTTTATTAGAAACATTTTAAAAACATTCCTGTAGTTTGCAAAGTCAGGTTTCCATTCTATACTTGCTCTTTTTCCCTGCATCTCTGGTTATTTTCAGAAATAAAATATAAAAAGCATTTAGTGCTTTTAATAAAAGTTGAAGGTTGAATGTTTTCCATTGGCTGAGTTGCCTTCCTGAGCTTATGACCTCACCTATGTGGGGTGGAAAAGGAGAGGGAGTAGTGAGGGACTTTGAGTAAGGAGTCTGTTGAAATACGTGCTAAAGTTATTGACATCTATAAACGGTTCACATTTGATTATACAACTTATCCTATAATCTCAATGAATTCCATCATTTAAAACAAAAGAACTGCTTGCTGCACATTGTCATCAACCCAGTATTTGTGGAATCATGAGTTATCTTGGTCACAAAATATTTGAACAGAATTGATCTTTGTGTTGTAATAGTTGATACTTGCAGACCTAGACCATCAGTTATATAGTAGAATATCAGAGTCATTCCCCATAACCAGTGGAATACAGACTGAGAAGTAATTATTTTCAGATGTGAAAGTATGTTTCCAATCCTCCAGAGAGTTGTACTCCTTTCACATTCTGCAAATACCATCGAAGTAAATATGCTCTGAAAGTATATTCAGAACTATCAAGGTGGGAGATTATGAATTGCAAATGGAGCAGGGTGCCAAAGAACAGTGGCTCCCACCCATAGCTTTTAAATATTAATAATATGGATTCCTGAGTCTCATCCTAGATCTCTGTTAGGATTTCTTAGAGTGAGGCCTTGAGGGTCTTTGCTTTGAACAGATTCCACTGTTACTTCTATATGGATTTGGGAATTACCATTATGGATTAAAAACTTAATGCTTCAAATATAAGATTACCTTGTATTTCTAGTTGTCCATTTGATATCTCTGCCCAGATGCTCTCTGTAAAATGACACACCTCCACTCCTTACCAAGCCTCTCCCCTCACCCCATTCCTAGTTATTATTAGCTTGATCTTTCTCCCGGATACCCAAGCTCAAAACACCAGCTTCCTTTGAATAGTTTTCTGCTCCCTTTTTTCCCTCAGAGCAGTCAGTCACTATGCATTTTGTCTCTTTCATTTTTCTGATCCATCCGTGTCCCTTTCCTGTCCGTGTTTTTCTTTTTTTTTTTTTGAGACAGAGTCTCACTTTGTTGCCCCGGCTAGAGTGCCGTGGCGTTAGCCTCGCTCACAGCAACCTCAAACTCCTGGGCTCAGGCAATCCTTCTGCCTCAGCCTCCCGAGTAGCTGGGACTACAGGCATGCGCCACCATGCCCGGCTAATTTTTTCTATATTTTAGTTGGCCAATTAATTTCTTTCTATTTTTTAGTAGAGATGGGGTCTCGCTCTTGCTCAGGCTGGTTTCGAACTCCTGAGCTCAAACGATCCGCCCACCTCGGCCTCCCAGAGAGCTAGGATTACAGGCGTGAGCCACCGCGCCCGGCCACCGTGTTTTTCTTAAGCTTCACTTGGGATTTTGCAGTCCCATTGATTTTACTGGATTAAGTCTTCCCCACCAGTTCACATAACTATGAGATTTATTTTCTGAGAGCAGCCTGCTGATGTTGTGAGTTCAACCCTTTAGCCCACCATTCTAGCCTTACCACACTGTCATCCCGTTCTCTCCCCTGTGTGTGGCAAGCTTTGGCCCTCATGAGCAACTGACTGTTCTCTTCCCCTGCTCACCTTTCTCGAGAGCCCACATTGTTGCCTCTGGGTATGGTGTCTTCTCGAGTATGGCCTCTCCCACCAATCCTCTTAACCCGGCTCGTTTCCTGTCCTTGGGGAAGGTGCCCTCCTTTAACCGCAGGTGCCTTCGCCTGCCTCCGCATCCCGTCATTTGTTACAATTAATCAGTTACTGGCTTATCCTTGATATTGGACCCTAGACTGCTTGAGAACTAATACTTGTCATCTCGATACCCCTGCGGCCCTTGGTGAGGAACTTCAACCCTTGTAGATGAGGCAGTAACTGTTATTCTTTAGAAGTGAAATTACCTGGAAAATATTCCATTGCTGCAAAGAATAAGAATTAAAAAAATCTCTTCGTACTTTTCCCTACCTCAGTAATTAATCCATCCATATCAAAATAGCACTTTTTTTTTTAGATCTCAAGGGGAGGTTGATTAATTATGTGACCAGCATAGAATAGTTTCAGACATCTCAGATGAGGCAGCTGGAGAGACTAAAAGAAGGTTTGATATTGTTTTTATAGGCAGCTTTAAATTAACTTTGGTTTTAGAATTAAGGTGTTAAATAGGAAAGCTAAAATTATTTATTTGACCATTGGTATGTTTCAGCTAAATTGGACTTGGTGTCTGAGGAAAGAATTCTGAGCATTTAGATAAAATAACCAAATCCATACTTGAGTTATCTCCAGAGCAGGAGCCTATGTGCACTCCCGTTACCCCTCACTTTGAATCTTCCTTCCTTGGTGGGCATGGGCATGTTGCCTCCAAGAATGTGGCAAGTTGCCAGCTTGTGATATGGGAATAAGCCTGAGTGTGTAGGGGATTGACTAGTCAGGTTTTTTTTTTCTTTTTTTGAGAGAGTGTCTTACTCTGTCACCCTGGGTAGAGTGCAGTGGTCATAGCTCACTGCAGCCTCAAACTCCTGGGCTCAAGTGATCCTCCTGCCTCAGCCTCCAAATAGCTGGGACTACAGGTGCACGCCGCCACACCTGGCTAATTTTTTTTTTTCAATTTTTAGTAGAGATGGGGTCTCACTCTTGCTCAGGCTGGTCTCCAACTCCTGAGCTCAAGCGATCCTCAGCCTCAGCCTCCCAGAGTGCTAGGATTATAGGTGTGAGCCACTGTGCCCAGCTGACTGGTCAGTTCTTGATGGACCTGGATTAGGGTGCTAATCATTTGTGTTCTAAGCTGAAACCTGAAGACTTTATTTTTCTGCTTTCATAGGCAAATTACTTGAGGGGATTGTTTTCTAGGGGTTTGGAGTTAAGAATTGAATAATGATTCTGAAATGAGAGTGCTGATTTGAGTCCACAATTTTCTGCTCTTTAGTAATTGTATAGAAAACACTTTTAATAACAATTCCTCTGAATAAAACAATTTCAGCTTGAAAATCATCGTTTATTCCTTTCTAATGCGGATGTCATTTTATATTGTCTGTTATTGTGAAAGAAAGGTAGATAAAAGTCATGGCCTAGGATTTAAATCTTTACTGTTTTACTTGTTTGACATGCCACCTTAGGCAAAGCTTTCTTCATTTTAAACCTCAGTGTTCTCTTCTGGAAAATGGGCATGATACCGCCCTCATAGGATAGGATCTCATAGTGGATTAAATGAAGTGATGCATAGCAAGTGCTGTCTCTTTCATCACATAAGTGTTTTCTCAGTGGAACACTGTGAGTCATTTTTTGTACTTCTTCCAGTTTGCATTTCATGTGAGAGTTTGGTATCTCTCCAAGGAGTAGCTTAGGTCTACTTGGATGACAGTCAAGCTTGTGACTGTGACTAATGGGGCCACAGGTAAATCAAATCCAGAGAATTATGAATGTTTAGGCGATAAACAAAAGAATGAAACTTGTTTCCCAAGCATGTCACAGGTCTTGTTAGTCACTGTGACTCTGTCTCAGACCAACAGGTGAAGGAGGGAAGCAGAAGCTGAAGGCATGCTGAGGTCCTTCCTTGGCCTGAGATAGGAACGCTTTACCAGCTGACCAGCCTGAGGTGCCTTCTTCCTGCCCCACTGCAGAAAGGGCCAGCTGAAACCAACCTATTTATCCATTTCTTTTGTGAATTTGGCTGATGAATGAAGAATATCTCTGGGAGCTAAATGATGTCATTGTAAAATTTATAAAATATATGTGGTATGGAGTGAAATATTAAGTGTGATTGCCTAGACAGGAGGAATCTTTTAGGATGTTTTAAAGATCTGGCAAAGTTTTAAAAACATTTATTGTTTTTGAATGGAGAGTGTCACTAATTTTTAGTAGTAGACATTACTTTTCACATACATTGAAAGTATCATTTATCACATAATTATATATATATATACACACACATATATATTTATTTGTGAAATGAGGCAAATTCGTATAAAGACTTCTTCTTAGGTGCCACATTGGTTTAAAACACCGCTAGAGACTGTTAGTACATATCCACTTAGTAATTTCTGTCCCTCAGCTTGATTAGTCAGATCTTGATAAGTGAAAGTATGTAGGTGGTGGTGTGATTTTTAGTCCTTGCTTGACAGAATGAATTTTTTTCTTTACATTAATAAGCAAATCTAAACAGTGGTCTTCAGTTGTTTTAGAGCAAATGCTTGCGGGCAACTGGAAGGGACACTAAATATAGAGCTGAAGTTCTCATAGCATGTTTAATTTATAATGGGAAGGCCAGCTAGCATATTGCTTCTGGAGAAGTAACTGTAGGGGCTTATGACATGTTTCCCCTCCATCTAGGTTGTTTCAGATATTCAAGTGTTTTCATGGAAATCTTTAAACAGTGCCCTTAGCCTTATTTTGGGAACCATTATATTGAATAGGTAGACTTATGCCAGGTTTCATTGGTTGGTACTTTTGCTGTTTTTAAGGGACAAGCCTAGTCCTTGATTGCAATAACATAAACATCTGAAGTGATTTTTGAATTGCCGCACAAATGATATTTTATTAACATTGTACGTTACAACAGTACACAGCAATCCTCATAGGTTTGAAAATGAGCAGTTTTCATTTTCCTACGTTCCCTTCATGTTTTTGTCCATATATACATTTGGTTTTTACATGGCGAGGCTCATTGATTCCAAGAGCAAGTTTGGCTTCATTAGATCCACCTGGCAGCTTGGATTACCACAGCTTTGGTGATTTGAAGCCTACTCAAGTTTGGGACCCATAGGTGAGAATATAACAGTGTATTTAATAGGATAAAATTCTAATGAATATTTGTTAATTTTTTATTTTTTGGGACAGAGTCTTGCTCTGTTGCCTGGGCTAGAGTTGAATGCCATGGCGTCAGCCTAGCTCACAGCAACCTCAAACTCTTGGGCTCAAGCAATCCTCCTGCCTCAGCCTCCTGAGTAGCTAGGACTACAGGCACTTGTCACCGTTCCCAGCTAATTTTTAAAGTTTTTTTAGAAAAGGGGTCTTGTCATGTTGCCTAGGCTGATCTTGAACTACTTACCTCA
Organism: Cheirogaleus medius; assembly: GCA_008086735.1. Lineage (NCBI taxonomy): Eukaryota > Metazoa > Chordata > Mammalia > Primates > Cheirogaleidae > Cheirogaleus > Cheirogaleus medius. Next base: position 1,824,352 of record VBSM01000373.1, on the reverse strand, counting down.
AGTAGTCCTCCCACCTTGGCTTCCCAAAAGTACTTGGATTACAGATGTGAGCCACGACAGCAGCCTAAATTGTACTTAAAAAAAATCATTTTACTGTATTTTTTTAAAATAAAAGAATAGTTCTGTGATACATTTGGAATGAAAAACAATGAGTCCTTCATCACAGATAGTTTGGGAAGCACTGTGTTAGAGAGTAACAGGATGGTGCCAGAATGGTAGCTATTTAGGTCAGAGTGGCCTGAGATTGACACTGAAACCCAAAGACATCAGAGAAGACATTTCTAGGCAAAATAGACAGAAGTGCAAAGGCCTCAAGATGGCAAAAAGCCTGGCTGGCATGTTCTAGGAACAGAAAGAGGACAGGACCAGTAAGAGTGATAAGAGAGGTTGTGAGGAGGTAGGCAAGGGCCATGTCCTCTAGGAGCTTATTGACTTGGTCATAAGTTAGGGTTTTGTTCTGTGTAGCAGTTGTTGAATGGAAGTGGTGTGATCTCATTCATAGTTTAAGAAGACCACTTTTGCTAGATATAGATTTTGGGGAGTTAAGAGTGGAAGACAGTGTACTAGTTAGGAAGCTGTTATAGTCATCAGGCAAGAGATGGTAGAGATTGGACAGGAGTATGGGCAGACCAGTCTGTATGATATAGCGATACCTTGTAGATATGCGAGTTTGGTTCCAGGCCACCGAGTATCATAATAAAGCAAGTAACATGAATTTGTTGGTTTCCTAGTACATATAAAAGTAATCTTTACACTATACTGTAGTCTGTAAGTGTGCAATAGCATTATGTCCAAAAAATGCATCTAAATTAAAATACACCTACCTTATTGCTAAAAAATGCTAACCATCATCTGAGCCTTCAGTGAGTTGAACTTTTTTTGCTGGTGGAGAGTTTTGCCTGTGGGTTGATGGCTGCTGACTGTTTAGGGTGGTGGTTCCTGAAGGTTGGGGTGACTGTGGCAATTTCTTAAAATAAGACATCAATGAACTTTTCTGTATTGGTTGACTCTTCCTTTCACAAAAGATTTCTCTGTAGCATGCAATGCTGTTTGATAGCATTTTACCCACAGTAGAACTTGTTTTAAAATTGGAGTTAGTCCTCTCAAACCTGGCCACTGCTTTGTCAACTAAGTTTATGTAGTATTCTAAATCCTTTGTTGTCATTTCAACAGTGTTCACAGATTCTTCACCAGGAGTAGATTTCATTTCAAGAAACCACTTTCTTTGCTCATCCGTAAGAAGGAACTCCTTAGCCATTCAATAGTTTTATGATATTATAGCAGTTCAGTCACATCTTCAGGCTCTACTTCTAATTCTAGTTCTCTTGAACTAGAACATTTGCAGTTACTTCCTCCACTGAAGTCTTGAACCCCTCAGAGTCATCCATCAGGATTGGGATTAACTTATTCCAAACTCCAGTTAATGTGATATTCTGATCTCTTTCCATGAATTATGAATCTTCTTCATGGCATATAGAATGGTGAATACTCTCCAGAAAGTTTTCAGTTTGCTTTGCCAGATCATCAGAGGAATTGCCGTATGATAGCTATGAAATGTTTTTCTTAAATAATAAGACTTGGAAGTTGAAATTACTCCTTGATCCATGGGCTGCAGAATGGATATTGTATTAGCAGGCATGAAAACAATATTAATCTCTCTGGACATCTCTCAGAGCTCTTGGGTGACCAGGTACATTGTTGAATGTGCAGTAATATTTTCAAAGGAATCTTTTTCTTAGCAGTAGGTTTCAATAGTAGACTTCAAATATTCAGTAAACCATGCTATAAACAGATGTGCTGTCACCCAGGCTTTGTTGTTCTGTAGATAGAGCACAGGAATAGTAGATTTAGCTTTGTTCTTGAGGGCCTTAGGATTTTCGGTATGGTGAATGAGTATTGGCTGCAACTTAAGTCACCAGCTGCATTAGCCCCTAGCAAGAGAGTCAGCCTATCCTTTGAAGCTCTGAAGCCAGGCATTGTTGTATTTCTAACTATGAAAGTCCTAGATGGCATCTTGTCCCAAAATAAGGTGGTTTTGTCCACATTGAAAATGTGCTGTTTAATGGAGCCACCTTCACCAATTAGATCTGGATAACTTGCTGTAGCTTTACCATTAGCACTTGCTGTTTCACCTTGCACTTTTTGTTATGTAGACAACCTCTTTCCTTAAACCTCATGAACCAACCTCTGCTAGCTTAAACCTTTTCTTTCGCAGCTTTCTCACCTCTCTCAGCCTTCATAGAATTGAAGAGAGTTAGGACCTTGCTCTGGATTAGGCTTTGGCTTAAGAGAGTGTTGTGACTGGTTCAATCATCTATCCAGACCACTAAAACTTTCTCCATATTAGCACTATGGCAGTTTTCACTTCCCTATCATGTGTGTGTTTATTGGAGTAGCACTTTTAATTTCCTTCAAGAACTTTTTCCTTTGCATTCGTAACTTGGTTAACTGGTACAAGAGGCATAGCTTTCTGCCCATCTCAGCTTTCAACATGCCTTTCTCACTAAGCTTAATCATTTCTAGCTTTTGATTTAAAGTGAGAAACATACAATTCGTTCTTTTACTTGCACACTTAGAGTCCATTGCAGGGTTATTAATTGGTCTAATTTCAATATTGTTAAGTCTCAGGGAATAGGAAGTCCTGAGGAGAGGGGAAGAGACAAAGGAGTGGTTGGTTGGTGGAGTAGTCAGAACATATACAACATTTCTCAATTAAGTTCACCATTTTATATGGGAATGGTTTACAGTGCCCCAAACATCAAAGTGACATCAAAGATCACTGACCACAGATCACCACAACAGATACAATAATAATGAAAAAGTTGGAAATATTGTGAGAATTATCAAAATGTGAGATATGGCACAGAGACACAAAGTGAGCACATGGTGTTGGAAAAATGGCACCAGTAGACTTGTTTAACATAGGGTTGCCACAAACCTTCAATTTGTATATATAGATAAAAAAGGCAAAATCTTTGAAGTACAAGAAAGTGGAGCTCAATAAAATGAGGTGTGCCTATATTGCCTATAGGTGTGCCTATAAAAGAATTGATAGGATTTGCCAATGGATTGGATTTTGGGAGTAAAAGAAAGAGAGGAGCCAAGGATGAATCCTAAATGTTGTCTCTATTCTTTGGATGAATACAGATGCCATTTACTGAGTGGAAAGAGAATTGAGAGGTATTAATTATATTCCTTGTGCCTGTGTACTTTTTAAATGAAGCCTTTTAAAAATGGAACTTCATGGATCTGTCTTAGGTACTGTTACAAATGACTTGGAGAGGTAATACCTAATGAAGTAGGCTTCTTGGAATCTCCAGCTGGTTCTAATGGTTTAAAAATATTGGAGAAAGTAATCTTATTTATCACATATTTTAGAAACTTTCAGAAAACTTCATTGTAATTAATGGGAGGATGTGTTCACATGAGCTATCATTTGTTCCAAAGTGGTGTCTTGCTCTGTATTATTTAGGCTTTATTTATGTCTGAACTCATCCCACAAAGGAAGAAGTTACTCAAGTAGTGTAGTGTAGATAGAGCTTGTGGGCCCTCAAACAGCCTTACCGCAGTTTTCCTTTCCTTAAGGCAATGATAGAAAAAGGGAAAATTTTAACTTTTCATATTACCTTTTAAGTCTTGAACTTTATTTTCCAAACCATTTTTATATTTGCTAACATCTTTTTTTTTTAATTAAATGCAAAAGATAAAAAGATCAAAATTTGTTATCTAACTTGAGATTACCACACTGGAACTAGCCCCTGGTCAGGAGGATAACTGAGGAAACAGATTAGTTCTGGTATATACCTTTTTTCCAGCAGTAGAGGCACTCCAAAAAGATCCAGGTGTTTTTTATTTAGTCCGGGCTCTGTAAGGTGAGATCCTGATATTCTTCTTTATTTCTATGAGGGAGTTCCTTTGATAATTTGAAATATGTATTTGACTTTGCACAACCTCTGGTATCTGTGCCTACATTGGCAGCCAGCCGGTTGCCAATCCTCTGGCTTTCTTTGATTTCCTCCTGCATCCCTGAGCAGTTCTGAAGCACCCAGTTGCTGTCATTTAGACCACACATAGATCCAGAAGAACTGCAGTTAACCAGTGCTTTGCAATTGGCCCTTGTCAAGAAATTGTGCTGCTGGTAATGTGTTTTTTTCAGCTTTAAGTGTGATCAGATGGGTATATCACCTTAAATTTCACTTCTGTTTCTAAATGATGATTCAATTGATTTTACCTGCTTCGGCAGTATTTTAGTCCATTTGTGCTGCAATCAAGGCACTGACAGGATTAGTGTCTGGTGAGAGCTGCTATCTTATAAGATGGTGCCTTGTTGCTGCATCCTCTGGAGGGGAGGTACACTGTGTCCTCCCATGGCAGAAGAACAGAAGAGCAAGAAAGGTAAACTCTCTCTGAAGCTTCTTTTATAAAGGCATTAATTCATTAATGAGGACAAAGCCCTCATGACTCAATCACTTCCCCAAAAGCCCTGCCTCTTAATGGGGATTAAGGTTCAACACATGAATTTGGGGGAAGCATTGAGGCCATAACAGACAGTTAATCATAATTTCAAAATTGAGAACAGCAAATGATTTTTTTTTTTAATTTTGCATAACTCTTTGGACCCTGTTATATTAGCTTTTTGCAATTTCTTATTATGAAGACCAACTGCCTTTTTCTATTAAGGAGTCATCTTGAATTTAAGGTGGATTGTTCTATAATATTTGTGCCATGTTTTATTCCCTTTATGATTCTTTTGTACATGTACTTATAGGAGTTTGTATTTATTTCTCATCCGTTAGACTAGGTGATAGCATTCTTGAAGACAGGAGCATTCTTTTTTTTTTTCATTAATAGATTAAGGAGGTATAAGTGTTTTTTTGTTACATAGATGAATTGTAAGTGGTGAAGTCAGGGCTTTTAATGTACCTGTCACCCAAAGAGTGTACATTGTACCTGACAGGTAATATTTGATCCCTCCTCCCACCCTGCTGAATCTCCAGAGTTCATTATACCACTTTGTATGACCATGTGTACCCATTGTTTAGTTCCCACTTGAAAGTGAGTACATGTGGTATTTGTTTTTCTGTTCCTAAGATACTTCACTTGGGATAATGGCCTGCAGTTTCATCTGAATTGCTGCAAAAGACATTATTTCACCCTTTTATTATGGCTGAGTAGTACTCCATGGTGTATATATACATTACATTTTCTTTATCCAGTCATTAGTTGATGGACACTTAGGTTGATTCCATATCTTTGCAGTTGTGAATTGTACTGCGGTAAACATATGAGTGCATGTGTCTTTTAAATATAATGACTTCTTTTCCGTTGGGTAAATACACAGTAGTGGAATTGCAGGGTTGAATGGTGGGTCTCCTTTTCACTCTTTGAGGAATCTCCATACTGTTTTCCATAGAGGTTGTCCTAACTTACATTTCCACCAACAGTGTATAGGCGCTTCCTTTTCACTGTATCTGTGCCAACATCTATTGTTTTTGTTTGTTTGTTTTTGAGACACAGTCTGACTCTTTTGCCCGGGCTAGAGTGCCGTGGCGTCAGCCTAGTTCACAGCACCGTCAAACTCCTGGGCTCAACCAATCCTTCTGCCTCAGCCTCCCGAGTAGTTGGGACTACAGGCATGCACCACCATGCCCAGCTATTTTTTCTATATGGTTTTAATTGTCTACCTAATTTCTTTCTATTTTTTTAGTAGAGACGGGGGTAGGGAAGTGTTCTCGCTCTTGCTCAGGCTGGTCTCGAACTCCTGAGCTCAAACTAGCCGCCCGCGTTGGCCTCCCAGAGTACTAGGATTGTAGGCTTGAGCCACCGTGCCTGGCCAACATCTATTGTTTTTGACTGTTTAATAGTGGCCATTCTGACAGGGGTAAGGTGGTATCTCGCTGTGGTTTTAAATTGCATTTTCCGGATGATTAGTGATGTTGAACATTTTTTCATATGTTTATTGGCCATTTGTATATCTTTTGAAAAATGTTCATATCTTTTGCCCAGTTTTTAATGATTTTTTTTTCTGATTTGTTTGTGTTCCTTATAGTTTCTGGATATTAGTCTTTTGTCAGATGTATAGTCTGTGAATATTTCCTCCTATTCTGTAGGTTGTGTATTTACTCTGTTGATTATTTCTTTTGCTGCACAGAAACTTTTTAGTTTAATTATGTCCCATTTATTTATTTTTGTTTTTGTTGTATTTGCTTTTGGAATCTCAGTCAAAAATTCTTTGCCAGGAGGCATTCTTATTCATTGTTATATTCCAAACAGAGAACGAAATTGTCTTTTGCACAAAGTAATTATTCAGTGAAAGAATGTCTATTTGCTATGTAGACCCCTGGTCCCCAACCTCCAGGCTATGGCCCAGAGCCAGTCCGTGGCCTGTTAGGACTGCCCGAGCTCCACACCACAGCCCACCACCCACAAAGCCCTGCTACCCCACCCCTGGTCCGTGGAAAAATTGTCTTCCATGAAACTAGTCCCTGGTGCCAGAAAGGTTGGGGACTGCTGATAGAGACCATTTTTTAACAAAGAATGTTTCCAAGGATGTTTTAAAAGGCATCAGAACATCATTGCTAGTGGGGGACATCAGGGCTTATCAATGTTCAGAGACATATTGGTGAGAGGAGAGTATGTGAAAATTCTATTAAATCCTGACTTACGATGCCAGCTATGCTTTCATGCATCTCATCATCCAGTGTTTTTGCCTTCATGGCTCCTACTCCAAGCCTATTCCACTTTTCTGACCGCTCCAGATTTTACCACAGATGTATCCCCTTTAACAAAGTATCTTTTTCCTGCTTTAGTGAGATTAAGCCCCTCCTTAGGCGAATCACACCTTCATCCCTTCAAAATCTCCCTGTGATTTGATGGCCCCTCTCTTCTCTAGTCACCGAACAGGAAAGTGTGCCTCTTCCTTGTCAAAGCTGGCCCTTTCAGCTGCATTCTTCATATGAGGGACTTTTCTCACTGAATCCAGCTCCATTTATTTTGTGCCCTTTCACGTTCCTCTTTTCCCCACCTTCCTACAAATTTTCTGAGGTCACCCCCTCCCAAAAGAAGGGATTTATTTCCCTTGCCTCTCCTACCTCCTGAGGTTGCTTTCCTAATCTTTTGCTTGATGGCCATACCCTTTTCAAAGGTGTCTTATCTGTGCCTGGCCTTTCACCTGACCCTCCCTCACTCCCCCGCCCTGCAGTGCAGCCCATGTGCAGGGCTGCATGGAGCCCTAGGACCTGGAGGTGCTGTCAGTGGGTGGCAGGGAAGGGGCTTCCACAATTCTTCCAGGCCAACTCCCACTTTGTTCCCTGGGGTTCCCTACGGTGGGTTTCTGAGAGGGAGCGAGGGATGAAGAATCTATCCTTGCGGTTATTCTCTTTCGCCTCTCTTGCTTCCATTGCACTCTCCATGTGCCCTCTCCCCTGCCCCAGCCAGCAGATCAGGTTGTCTCTGTGTCTGGCCCTGAGTTAAGTAGTTGTGTGGTTTCTGTGAGCTTTCCTGTGCTTCCTTCTTGGTCTGTTCCCACCACAGATTTCCTCCAAGTCAAGTTGTTTTACCAGACAGTGGGTTAGGAGCGTTATGCTTTAATCTTTGCCCCACTTCATGAAGAACTCTGTTCACTTCAGAGATGAGGTGCAGAAAAGTGAAAGGACTTAGCTGAAGTAAATAGTAAGAGCCAAATCTCTGAGTTCAAAATCTTTTTAACTACTATTGTGTTGCCTTAAGTGCTTGTAATTCTTTCAACAGTGAGACAAAATTTTAAGACAAAAAATGTGGATAACATGTTTAGGAAAACTACTAATATATAATTCATTGATAAATATAGTGAATTTGAATCTACCCTGTTTCAGTACTGTTTGTCAGTTAGCAGATATAGAATTTGCATCTTGGGTGGCTGACACGAGGAGGCAGTTATCCCTGGTTGTAGAAGAGAATGCTAGTGACACCAGAGTCAGTGGTTGCCAGTGTGCATTTGGCCCTAGTTGTATCTACTGCCTTCAGCCTCTTCAGGACAAGTCAAGCATCTGTGCTCCAAGGCACTTCTGTGTGATGGTTATGTGCACAGGTAGCTTGGTGGGAACATTGCTATTGCTTCTGTTTCCTCATCTGTAAAATTAGGGTAAAGATAGTATTACCTTATACAATGGGAATACTAATAGTGCTATAACCTTGATAGGGTGGTTTTTGTTAACTCATGAGCTTATGTGGATTCTTATATAAAGTGCTTAGAACACATTTTAAGGGCTATATAAGTGTTAGCTATAAAAATAAATCATTACTATTACTGTTAATAGACATTGTTATTGGCTATTTTGTTTATGACAACTTGAGAGGGGCAATGTGCCTGTTTTTGTATCTGTGTTAAAAGAAAAACAGGCTCATTTCTCAGGAGCTCTGTTTCCCGAGGCTTAGATAATTACAGTGTTGAGTGTGATAGGAAAGTTGAATTTGAGCGGGGCTATTCATTGAGCAAAATGATGCAACTATTGTTTCTGCTTCTTTATAGAGCTGAAGTGTAGTAATGCTGCTCACTTTTTTTTTCTATCCACATTAATTACCTCAGGAATATCTGCAGAGCAGTGGGTCCGATGTTTCTTTTGCTTACCATTTTTTGCATGGAAACTTGGCCTCCAGGCCAAGGTGGCAGGTCTCTTCTAGGAAAAGAATCTCTTCTTTGAGTTCAATAATATTTTTGATTCAGTTCTGCCAGGCTCAGGAAGTCATGTTTTTGTTATTCTTAGACTGTGAAAATTTGCTGAGCCCTTTAAAGGTTAATATTGTTTTATCTATGTTGAACTGACTGTTCTTATACTGCTTAATGTGTGCTGTTCTCTTTTTGAGTTAATTTACATAAATAATTAAAATATTTTTCTTCAAGAAGCAAAAATGTGATTATTTCATAATCCCCAAATCTGTCCAACCATCAGACTCCTGGGGAAGGTCTTTAAAATAATTTCTTTGTGCTGTATGCTGTTTTTCAAATTGCACCCTTCCTCCTACTGCCCCATGATGCACTAGGTTCTTGGATGTGATCTATGTGGTTGGCCCAGGGAGCCCATGGTGGCTGGAGACCTGGCCCCCAAGTCTTGGATGCTCCTACCCTCCCAGGTATAGGTCCTTTGCTAGTTCCTGTATTTTGCATATCTCATTGAGCCTTTAGAAACTAGGCACTTTTGAATTTTCTTCCTGTTTATTATGTTCTTTGATTATCTGAACAATATTAAGATGAAAAACAATTAAAAAACGTTTAGGACATTCTTAAAACAGAAGAATCTTCTTTATCCTGATAATGTGAAATACTAGGCAAGCATGGTATTTTAAAAAATGAAACGAGTGAATTTGAACATAGAGTTCTAAATTTTTCTATGTGAGACCTGAAGATAACAGGAAAGAATGGTATTCAAGTAAATTCTTTATGCCTTTTAACAAGTACATTTGCAGGCATTTATACTCATTTTATCCCCAAAACCTTTGAAGTAGTTGTGTATTTGTTCATATTTTTTAAATTCAAGAACTCAGAGCCTCCAGCATCTAAACGCAGAGTCTTGCATACAGAAGATGCTTAATTAATATTTATTGAATTAGTGAGACTGCTTAAGGTCACATGACTGGTTACTGTTAGCCAGGAGCCTGTAGTTCATCTATAACCTGATCCTAAGTCTCATAGTTCTAATTAATAATTATAATGTATTGGGATCTGCCCTTTCTGGCATTTACTTGTCCTTAGGATGAGAGGAAGTGTTACCCAGTTCCTGATACACTCAGGTGCTTGAGGAATGGTAGCTATTCCTAAAACTAATCTAATGAAATGTTAGCCTAAGACTCAGTGGGTGTGGAAACCATTTGTCTACTTTATAATCTCTGAGTGCAGGGCTTATTTCCCTTGTGAAAACTGCTATTATAGTAGTTCATAACCCTAGATATTTTCCTTTACTCTTGATTATCAGAACTATGAGCAACTACAATTTTATATTACAGACAATCAGGGCAATTAATGTTCTCTACATTGATGCAAAATAGAACTTCCTGTTTGCACTACCTCCATGGATGACTTCAATTTATGCCCACTTAGAATTAAAGAAATGACATTAAAAAAATGGATACATATTAAACCGTTTTCTTTGTCCCCAGTCTTTACATTTTCGAACCCTTCTAAACCCATGAGTTTCTCTCCCTTGCTGCCCTCTTTCCTTTCATGCCCTAAAAAGACATGGAAGCATCCGGTGTTGGTTAACGTTGTTATTGCTTCATCAGCTGGATGCAGGTGGCCTAAAACTGATTCTTTGTGGAGCATGTTATCTTAAACTATGGATTTGTACTTTAACACCTTTAATTTCTTACTGTGAATGAAAAAAATCTCCATGCCCCACCCCCCCCTTTGGATAAACTATAGATATCAGCACATGGGCAGGAAGATTTTTGTTTTTTTATTTAATAATGAAAGGTTTTAAAGCTGTACATTTTGTTTAGACTGTATCTGATTATATTTCCCAAGTATTGATAATCAGTAGTCTTGTTTTTCAAATAACCCATAATTGCAGATTTCCTTTTTGATCCATGAATTACTTACACTAGTATTTTAAAATTTTTAAAAAATAAATTTTTTATTATTTTAAGGTAGTAATTTTATTGCTTTGGAAATTGAGAATATGACAGTTTATATTTGAAACTTTCTGAGGTTTTGTTTGTGGCCTGATATATTTTAGTTTTTAGAAATGTTCCATGGATGCTTAGAAGGAAGATATATTTTTTATTTGTGCATGCAAAGCCTGATATAAATCCATTAACTTTATCAATTATATAATTCCAGTCCTTTGTGTTTTGTAAGTTTTTCCTACACAATAGATCACACTGAGGTGACTTCTAAATGACAGGGAAAACCCCCATCCCGGGGCCCCATAGCAGAACTCACTGTTGATTAGATACTTTTTGAATCCCACTGCTGATTGTATGTTACAGCTTGTTGCTGATTGGATGTTAAAGCTTGTTGCTTATTGGACGCTTTCTAAATCCAACCAAGGGTATAAAAACTGGAGGAGAACAAGGAAGCGGGGCTCAGAATGCCCCTCTCTGAGCCCGCCGGTGGAATAAAGCCTGCTTCTCTGTCTGTGTGCCGCTAGGTTCTTTCCCCCCTCAATCGCTGTAACACTAGCTGTAACACTTGCTGTTAACACTTGCCAGAACATAATGACAGTTGGTTTTGGCGGGTAGGGGGATGGGGGGTTAATCGTCCATGTACTTCTAATAATTTTTGCATTTTATTCTTTCATTTCTTTTTATTCTTTTAATGTAATGATATTTGAAACAGCAATTCATGATTATTACATCTTAATTATTTCACCTAATATTTTTGCTTTGAATTCTACTTCATATTGTATTAATATTGCCACTCCCTCTTTTTATTTTTATCTGTCTTGATAAAAAGGTGATCTGGCTGTTTAAAAAGGTGGTATCTCATATTTTTCTCTTTAATATGAGAGACTTTGTCTTTAATAGAGGGGAGTTAAATTCATTTATAATAGTCATCATAATACATAAATTTGGACATACTTCTGCCTTATTTTTTGTTTTTAATGTGTTCTTGCCTTGCTTGGGGATTGGAACCTCTGTTTTTTGTTATACATACTGTCTTTAATGTTGTCTGGAAGGTATCTATTTTTAATTCTACCATTTTCTGCCATTTTCTGGCATTTACTTGTCTCTCAGTGTAGTTGTGAGTTTTTGTCATTTTCTCTTGTTTTCATAGGTGAATGGAAAGCAGGATGAGAGTGTCTAAGGGGCTGCATTTTGTTTTGCAGTCTGAGGGGTATACAGCTTGACGGGATGGGAGACCCCTGGGAATACATTAGACATATAAGGTTTGTTGTGAAAGAAAAACTGGATTAATCATGTTAGGCCTATTTTCGTGGGTGGGTGGTAGATCCAATCCTTGGCCCTGGGGAGGACAGACTGGATCAGCATTGGCTGTTGTAGAACAACCTGGTGGCTGCTGGGGGCCAAGGAGCCTGTGTGTGCTTTTGGTGCAGGCACTTCCTAGTACCTGAAGCCTGTTTGCCCTCAGGTCTGTGACCCCCAGGCTGGTGTTTCTCCCACACTTGTGTTAGAATGATGTGAATTTTTTGTTATTGTTGCCGAAGAAATCACATCTGTCTTAGAGCTGCAATCTCCAACCCCTGGGCTGTGGCCTGATACTGGTGCCTGTTAGGACTTGGGTTGTGCATCACTGCCTGAGCTCTGCACCACCCCCACCACGCCCCTGCCGTCCATGGGAAAATTCCCTTCCATACCGGTCCCTGGTGCCGTAAAGGTTGGGGACTGCTGTCTTAGAGGGTTTCCCATATCTAGATTTCACTAATTACAGCCTTTTTACTTCCTATAAATTTGTAGTTAGATCTAGAGGTTTGATCAGAATTAGATCCTTTTTTTTCCTTCAAAACTTCAAGATAGTTTTTATATTCTCATCAGGAGGTATATAACATCTGGTTGTCTTTTTGTTTTTGTGATGTTTCAGCCAGTGATATTGATTGTTTAAATCTGTTAATTCATTAAGGCTTGCAAATGATGATGTTCTAAGTCTGTCATTCCTTCTTGATTGATTAGCTGGAATTCTTCTATAAAAATAAGAGGAACTTCCTCTTATCAACTGTTTGGTTACGCTAAGTCACAGATCATATAGGAAAGGTGGAATAATTGCTTGATTCTTTATTTACCAACTTTCAAATCAAGGGGTGGTTTTCTAGTATATTAGTTTGCTAGGGCTGCCATAACATACCACAGACTGAGTGGCTTAAACAACAGAAATTTATTTTCTCACAGTTTTGGAGGCTGGAAGTCCGAGATCAAAGTGTCAAAAGAGTTGGTTTCTTCTGATGCCTCTCTTCTTGGCTTGTAGATGGCAGGCTTTCCCCTTTGTCTCCACATGGTTTTTCCTGGGTCTGTGTTGTCTGTATCTTACTCTCTTCTTCTTATAAGTATACTTATGGATAATGCTTATAAAATGCTTCTAGCTGTCAAGAACTATGAATGGTGTGAGATCTTAGCCTACTTACAAGCTAACAAGTTTCATGTCTACTGGCAAAAGACATGAGCCTCTTCAGTCAGGGACAAAGGACTTTATTACTCATACCAATAGCAGTAACCAAGTAGTACATTTTCCTGCTCTCATTTCTGGAGCTCCATTTCTCACAGGGCAATATGATAAGGTGATATCTATATGTGCAATGGGCTAGGTTACAGGAGAGGAACCCTGAATTTAGGGTACCATAGTCTTTTATAATGTACTGTAAGCAAACTTATTCCAGAGGGAGATATTTATCTTCTAAAGCTGTTCATTATACAGGCATCCTTGAAAAGAGTTTGGGGCAAGAGGGCATTCAGTGCCTGTGCTTGTAAGACATGCAGAGACATGAGAGACTCGTGGAGAATTGTTTCCTGACAAGTAGCATTGATAGATGTAGCAATAAATATTGGTCATTATGATATTGGTGATGACTACCTTATGCTTATTTCCCAACCTGAACATGAGGTTTCTTCTTGCCTTCTAAGTATAATCCTTATTTAATCACTGTCCTCCCATTCTTTTTTGCAAGACTCCTGGATGTGTATTTTGTGATTTTTGGCACGTTCACCATAGCTTTATTTGTTAATTTTGATTACTTAATTTTAAGTGGTATTTTAAAATCATAGCCCTTTATTCTGCAACAGTCTGCTCTGCATTATATTTTTAGGTTTTACAGGGTATAGCTGAACATGTCTGCTCTTTCTTTATTTACTTTTTTTAAAATAAAATTTTAGTGGAATTTATCCGTTAAACTGGTAGATTGTGTTAGAAATGTTTTATCTTGCTAAAGGGGCACTGTGTTTGTAATGATTTGAATGTTTGTGTTCCCCCCACAATTCATATGTGGAAGCCTAATCCCCAATGTGATGGTATTAGGAGATGGGCCATTGGGAGGGGATTAGGTCATAAAGGTGGAGCCCTCTTGAATGAGATTAATATCTTCATAAAGGAATCCCCAGAGAGCTGCCTTGCCCCTTCCACCACATGAGGGCACAGTGAGAAGGCACCATCTAGGAGCGAGAAAGTGGGCCCTCCCCAGAAACTGAATCTACCAGCACCTTGAACTTGGACCTCCCAGGCTCCAGAATTGTGAGAAGCAAATTTCTGTTATTTATAAGCTACACAATTTATAGTATTTTGTTATAGAAGCCTGAATGGATTGTTAAATTATTAATACTTAAGTTCTTGCTCCATTCTCTCTTCCTCTTGTTGTTGTTCCTTTTACTTTTATGTATAAAAACTCATCACTCCGTTTTATGATGCCCCCGAGACCATTGAAACTTGTGTTTCAATTCACAGATTTGTGTTTCAAATCTGAAATGATTTACTCCTCAGACTCCTGAATTTGAGTTCATGAGTTCTTGAATTCACTTACCAATGTGTCTTTGTAATTTTTAGTACTATGATTTTGACTGGCACATATTTAATAGTAGTAGTTTTTGTCCATCTGTTATACAGTTGTTTGTAGGGTTTTAACCTGCCAAAAAAGTAATTGGACAAATGAGTGAGTTTAATGTAATTATGCTTTTCTTAGTTTAGAATATAGTAACAAGGATGAAGGAATTAAAACAATATGGAAGTAACAAATATTTTCTTAAAATTACATGGAGAAAGTAGAACCTTCATTTCTATTATACCACCAGATAGACATTCTGAACTAACCCAGCACTGTTCACGCAGTAATTGGGAATCAAGTATTGCCAAGTGAACATATGACTGAGTTCTCTCTGAATCTGTTTTTTGAGTCTGTATTTGAGGATGGTGTTCTGCTGGAGGAGTTTGTGTAAGTTAAAAACCTGAGATCCTGGCAAATATTTTATGAAAATAAAGGGAGAAAGTAACCTACCCTTGATGGCCTCTGTTTTCCCAGAAGATTTGAAATTATATTGCTTTTTTTTTTTT
>VBSM01000373.1:1790589-1801882 GCA_008086735.1 Cheirogaleus medius | reverse complement strand
TTCTGTTTGGAGGATCTGTCCTGTTCTGTCAGAGGGGTGTTGAAGTCTCTGGCTGTTACGGTGTTGCTTTGTATTATTTTGTTTAGATCAAGTAGGATTTGCTTTATGAATCTGGGTGCACCTGAGTTAGGTGCATAAATATTTAGAATTGTTATCTTCTTGTTGAATTGGACCCTTCACCATTGTATAGTGACCACTTTTGTCTTTCATTACTTTTGTTGATTTAAAGACCATGTTATCTGAAATCAGAACTGCTACGCAAGCTTTCTTTTGGTTTCTGTTTGCATGGAATAAATATTGTTTTCCATCCCTTCACCTTTTGTCTGTATGCATGTCTGTGGATTAGATGTATATCCTGAAGTCAACAGATACTTGTCTTGTGTATATTTATCCATTTGGCCAGCCTATTTCTCTTTAGTGGGCAGTTGAAGCCATGCACATCTATTGAAAGAATTGATAAGTTTAGCGGATTTCTGTTCCTCCTGTTGAGTTGAACTTTGTTGCTTTTTTTTCTCTCTTGAGCCATTGTGGTATCTGGCCTTTGACCTTTAGCTCTTGGATGATTTTATACTGGTGAGTGTTTATTGTGCTGATCCATGTGTAACAGTGTTCTGAGTATTTCCTGGAAAGCAGGTCTTCTTGATGAATTTTCTCAGTCTTTGCTCATCTCAAAAGTTCTTTATTTCTCCTTTGTATAAGAAATTTAGTTTTGCAGGGCACAAGATTCTAGGCTGGGCATTATTCTGTTTGAGAAGAGTGAGAATGGGCCCCCATTCTCTTCTGTCTTGTAAGGTCTCAGTTGAGAAGTCTACAGTTAGTCTGATGGGTTTTCCTTTGGAGGTTTCCGGCTTCTTTCACCATACAGTTCATAGGAGGGCTTCTTTTGTGTTTATTTTGGCCAGTCTGATGACTATGTGTCTTGATGTTTTCCTGTTTGTGTCGAATCTCCTAGGAGTCCGTTTGAGCTTCTTGTACCTCGATATCTAGATTTTTAGCAAGGCCAGGGAAATTTTCCTCCATTATATCCTCAAACAGTTTATCTAACCCTTGTGTATTTTCTTCTTCACCCTCAGGATGCCTATAATTTTCATGTTAGGCTTCTTCACATAATACTGCATTTCTTGTAGGCTTTGTTTTTTTCTCTTGTTTCTCTGTTCTATCTCTGCAACTGACTTATTTAATTGAAAGATGTTATCATGAATACCTGAGATTCTTTCTTTTGTTTTATCTACCCTATTCTTCAGGCTTTTCATTGTGTTTTATAATTGCTTTAATAAATTCTTCATTTCCAGAAGTTATGTTTGATTTTTGTTTAACATTTCAATTTCTTTAGTGAATTTTTCTTCCAAGTCCTGGATTTTGTGTGTGTGTGTGTATGTGTGTCTGTGGTTTCTTTGTGTTGTATATCCATTTTCTCTTGCATATCATTGAGTTTTCTTACAATCCATCTTTGAAATTGTTCTTTTGTCATTTTAGTGTTCTGAATTTGGTTGATATTCATTGCTAGAGGGCTGGTGTTCCTCTTTGGGGGTACGCTTTTGATTCTTCATACTTCCAGAGATCTTTAGCTGATTATTTCTGATATGGAGCAGGTGTTTCTTCTTACCTTTGGGTTTTCATTTAGATAATGACAGGTCCAGTTTAGTGTCTGAGCCAGTAGGTGGTTTTTGTGGGTAAGAATTGACCACACCCTGTATGATGGGTCAGTAAATGCCTTAAAAGGGAGTGCAAATTGACCTCCTTATCAGTAGGTGGCCCTTGCCAGGAGGAGCAAGCTGCAGTGTTGTTTTTGGGACCTGTAACCAGCTCTCGTTCCTCTGAAGAGACACTCTAATGCCCACGTGGTAGGTGGGGCCTTTGCACTTTTACGTGTGCCCTTATTCTCCGCCTAGCAGGGGCAGGTGGGGATTGAGGCTGGGCAGGACTGGGTTGGGTGAGCCTGCCCTCTAGCTCCAGAAGCTTTTAGCAGGGTTCAAAGGTTTGTTGTCCACCTCTGGGCAAAGCTGCCAGGGAGGGGCTGAAGTGGCCCCACTCAACCAGAAAGTCTGGGTCTGGAGGTGGGGCTGTCTGAGACCCGCAATCTGGCAGTCTTGAGTAGGCCTTGGTCCTTTCCACCCTCCCCTATACCTTGGTTTGTCCTGGGCTTCTGCCAGCAGGCAGGACATCAGGTCAGCTGACCTCCTCTATGACTGTGATGCAGGCCGGGAGGTTCCCTGCCCTGGACCTTGGGAGGAGGGGTGCCCCTCAAGTCCACTGCAGCTAGGACCCACCCTCATCTGCCTCTGAAGGCACATACACCTCAGTATATCAATTCACAAATATCCCCTCTGCTGCTCACTTGGCAAACAGCGCCAGGAAGGGCCAGCAGGTAGGGAGCTCACAGTCCAAGCACCCTTCAGTCCACTGCAGTTCCCTAATAGGAGAAGTCCGTGCGCTGTTGTCTGTGGATGCCTCTGGGTGGTGGTTAAATTGTCTCTCTCAGCAGCCGCGGGTAGGGGAAAGGAATGGGAGAATGTAGGACTAGGTGAAGGGTGGGCTGCACCCTGGTAGTCTCTGACCCCTCTCTCTGCAAGGCAGTCCTCTCAGAATGACCAAGCTCTGGAGTTCCACAGATCTCCTGGGACCCACTGGACACCTGTGGTTCCTGCAACCTGGGCCAGAGTTGGGAATTGTCTGTGTGGGAATTAACAGGATGCATCCTGAGGAGTTGAGGCCACCCAGGGAGGACAAAGGCACTCAGTGGGTAGAGAAGTAATATGGTGCCTGCTGACCAGCTCGTGTCTGTGGGGCAGGAGGCACTCTCAGGGAGCTGGGAGCCTGGTGCCCTGTCTGGAAGAGGCTCTGCGCTCACTGGCAGCAGCAGTCTCTGGGCTGGTGTTGTCAGGTCTCTTTAGCAGCTTGGGAGCCCTGCAACAGTCTGAGATGGAAGGGATGGACAATTTAACTGCTCCACCTAGTCTTTTTGCTGGTCTCCAAGCCTCTCGGAGCTTAATCCCCACCGATGCCTTTCTCCTTCCAGTTCTGCCCCACAACCTCTTCCCGTGGAGTCTTCTGTAGGTTTAGGCATCCTTCCTTCTGACCTCATCTGATCTATGTTTGTCTGTCAGTTTGTTTTTTTCTCCTTTATCTAAAATTTCTTCTTCTTGCAGAGACGCTCTGGCTAGAGATGTTTCTCATCTGCCATCTTGCTTCTCTCCCCCTTTGGTCTCAAATCTGCATGCTTTTGGACTGGAACTTACACCATTGGTTCTCCTGGCTCTCCAGCTTGCAATCTCAGATCTTGGGATTTCTGTGATTGCTTGAGCCAGTCTTATAATAAATAATCAAAATCTTAATTACCCTCCCCACCACCTCCCCACATACTCACACAACTGGGGATGTGTGGGAAGACTTGATGAAGCTGGACCTACTGAATTCCTAAATTCTGATGAGTCTTCTTTGCCTCTCCATTACCAGTGGGAGTAGCCTCTCCACCCCTGACTTATGGGATTAACCCTGCATTGTCTGAGGAAATTGTTGACCTGAAAGATGATGCTGAGTGTACATAGGACCCACCCTCTCCACTATTCTTTGTTCTAAATCAGCAACTTCAGACCCCTAAAGGTGATGTACAAAGTGTGACCCATGAGGAGGTGTACTACACTGCAAAGAACTACTTGAGTTTTCTAACGTACATAGAAATCTGGGGAACATGTGCTGGAATGGATATTAAGAGTGTGGGATAATGGTGGGGGGAACATAAAGTTGGATCAGGCTGAATTTATTGACATGGGTTCACTAAACATTCTGTATTTAATGTTGCAGCTCAGGGATTTAGGGCTTTAACAGTTTGTTGGGATAGCTGAAACATTGACCAAAAGGTGGCCCACAGTGAGTGAGTTAGAAATGATGGATTTGCCTTGGTGTAACATAAAGAAAAAAATTCAAAGTCTTAGGGAGATTGGAGTGTTAGAGTGGATTTGTCACTTAAGACCTACTTGCACACTCTGGGAAGGTCCAGAAAAACATACCTTTCACCACAACTACAAGAAATAGATTTGTAAGGGGAGCCCAGCATCCCTAGGGAGGTCTGTGATTGCTCTTCTTTGTAGACCAGGCCACACTGTAGGAACTGCAGTCACTGAATTAGGAAACCTAAGGTGCAATGGGCGCAATTGGATCCTGGGGTGGCAGGGGCCAAGTGGCAGCACTCAACTTACGGTGTCGGCTAGCTGATCATGGTGTTCCTAAGGTGGGTGAGTATCCTTTAATCTGTTGAAGGCCTGAATCGAACTAAAAGACCTACCCTTCTACAAGTAAGCAGGAACTGCCTTGAGCTTACTTGGGACATGGGTCTTTTCCTTCCTTTGTACTCAAACTGAAACATTGGCTCCTTTTGGGTCTCAAACCTGCCAAGTTTCATACTGGAACTTATACCATTGGCTCTCCTGTGTCTCTAATTTGTTGATTGCACATTTGGGCCTTCTTAGCCTCCATAATCACATGGGCCAATTCCTTATAATAAAACTCTTTACATACACACACACACACACACACACATATGCACACACACACACACTCCTTATTGGATCAGTTTCTCTGGAGAACCAAGACTAATATAGCTATTTAGTGTTTGTCTCTTCTTGACTAGGTGGGCCAGCTTGAGAATCCCGTATAATATGGGTAGGCTTAGAAATAGGACTTTTCATTGGTGATTATTTTTCCACCTGAGATTCAAGGCACATAATGTGATTTCATACACTTCTGGTTTGTAGGCAATTTTTATAGTCCCTGTACATTGTTAGGACAGTTTGTTAATGTCAACTGGGCCACACACCATCATTCAATATCATAAAACTAACCTCTTAGGCACATCATCATTCCTAATTGGACATCTCAAGAGCTTGCTCAGACTCTCCTTACAACAATTTAACATCAGCTATACTACATGCTAGGGTCAATGAGAGAATTAAAGAGCTGTCTAAATCAATAGGCTGTTGCTCCACTGATTTTTTATTTTTAGATGCAATCCTATAGCAGGTAGGGTGATAGAGAGGGGTGGCGACAGGCATACAGGATGAAGAGAATAAAGTAAAATTGCAGTGGTCCCAGAACTTGGAGAGAAGGAGGGAATTCAGTCCTCCTAGGAAGCAGTGTGGGTAGGAAGAAGTAGGCATCACTGCTACTGTTTCTTCTCAACCTATGTGGCCACTTCTAAGATGCTATTAATCTCTTGGGTCTCAAATCTGGTCACGTAGCAAGGCACCAGGAAGGGGTTTGTATGTTTGTTGGAACATTATGAAAACCTGATTATGTTTGATTCTATCATTTGAACCAGGAATAATTTTACTAGCAGTAAGGGTGACTATTTTAGGTATGAAGTTTAAAATTCCAATCCCAAACATATGAGACTGGAGAAAATAAAAACAAGATCTACTTTTTTCTGTTAGCAATCAATTTCTGCTTGCTTTTAGCAGACAAGTAAGTAGTTTCAAGCCCCAGAAGTACCAGAAGAAAATTATGGGAAAGAATTTTGGGAACAGATGTCTATTATTTGATTTTGGCTCCAGAAAACCGCAGTTTTAATTTGTGGAACCCTGGTGTTCCATGGGAGGAGCATTTGAGAACCACTCAGTTTGTCTAGTCAGTTCCTTTTCACCAGTGCAACAGCTGGCCTTCCTATGCTGTAGCTTTTGAAACCAGGTGCCCTCAGGTGCTCTTTCCACTCCTTATAAAATGGGATACTTTTATTTTATTTTATTTTCTAAATAGGCTCTGGAATGTATATTTTGGTGGGGCTCTGGGGACAATTTAGTCTCTAGAGATTTTGCCTATGCAAGCATTGACCTTATCAAGCATAGACAATTTCCTGTGTCATTAAGATGTTCCTTGACAGAATATTATTTTTCTTGGTGAATATATTGTGGTATAAAACATGCACGGAGAGCCAGCTCTGCTTTTCCTGAGTGAATTATCTGTACTGTAGCTTTTCTGTGGCAAATCTTGCTTTTGAGTTTATTGACAGTGACTCCTGTCATTAGTGACTTGCTTGGATGAGATCTTGGCTTTCTTTCCTTTTATTTTGACTTTTTAGCAGCCTGAGTCACAGCCAGGAAGTCCTTTGAAACCAAACCCTTAGCCCTTATTTGTCTTTCAGGGATAGTTGGGGAAATGGTAACTCTGCTTAAAGGGGTGCTTTGGTTTCTCTGTTGGGTCTTTTATCTTTTTTTTTCTTTTTCTTTTTTTTTTTGGAGACAGAGTCTCACTCTGTTCCCTGGGCTAGAGTGCTGTGGCGTCAGCCTAGCTCACAGCAACCTCAAACTCCTGGGCTGGAGTGATCCTTCTGCCTCAGCCTCCTGAGTAGCTGGGACTACAGGCATGCGCCACCATGCCCGGCTAATTTTTTCTATATATTTTTAGTTGGCCGATTAATTTCTTTTCTATTTTTAGTAGAGACGGGGTCTCGCTCTGGTTTCGAACTCCTGACCTTGAGCGATCTGCCCACCTCGGCCTCCCAGAGTCCTAGGATTACAGGCGTGAGCCACCGCGCCGGGCCAGGTCTTTTATCTTTTTCACCAGCCTCACGTGGGTTCTTGTTCTGTCGTAGAGAAGTTGGTCTGAGAGTCATGATGGGGAACTGGAGGCTCCCCAGCTGCCTCTGGGTCAGCATTTCATAGCATGGCTTTGTTAAGATGTTGAAAATGAATTTCCAGGTCCTCAGGTACACCCAAATTAAAATAAAAAACCTCAGGAAAACACTTTAAAGCTTCCTGAAAGAAGCTGTCTATCCTCTGCCTAGTTCATAAATCTTGTCCCAGTACTCATAATGTGCAGGATAGTGGATACAGTAGGTGCTCTGTTAGCACCTGTGATCACTCATGTCATTTGTTACTATTTCAATAGCTTGTTTTAGTCAATGAGCAAAACTAACATATACATAGAATTGAAGATTAATTATACTTTAAAATTATTTTAGCATAATGCTTTTGACAAAGTTTATTAAAAATACTTCTTTCAAAAAACTTGAAAGTACAATCTTTAATTAGTTTTTAAAAATAAGTAAAAGTATATATTTAGAGAAATGATGCTTATTAGAATATTTATAATCTGTGTTGGATCATTAAATTGAGTTTGACCTTGATATATCAGAATCTTCATTGGCTTATAATAGTAGTGACAACTGAATGAATTTCTTCTGTGATTTGAAAACTTGTCCTTCAAGAATTAATTAAAAAAAGAATTAATAAAATTGGAGTTTGGCTTCAGATCTGGGTTGATTCCTAGGTCTCTATAGCTGAGAAGGGTCTCCCTGTGAGATGCGGTCACAGTAGTGCTCATATATTAGGTCTTAGTGAAAATTAAATGAAAGAAGTCATGTTATATGCTTGGCCTGGACATTCTCCACAAATGTCAGCTGCTGTCATTATAATGAAGAATCACTATCCAAAATTCACTCTTCTCAGAGTGTAAATGTGGTATTTTGGCTTAAGCTGAAATTTACAAAGATAAAAACTATTGTATGTAGTAAAAATCTGTTGAAAAATATAGTACTACTTTTCTTTAATGGGGGAGAAATTTACATTTGTTTTTCTGTAAAATATGTTAATATTTAGGCTTAAGTAGTTCATAGTTGCTTTTTATTAACTTTAAAAGAAGTAAATTATAGTTGTAGCCCAAAGATTTTTTTTATTGGCTTCCTTGTTCCTTTATGCTTCTATGCATGGTGTTATATAATGGTATTATAAAACTACATATTTTTACATATTACAGTTGATCCTTGAACAAAACAGGTTTGGACTGCATGGGTCCGCTTATAAGTGGATTTTTTTCAGTAATTATACTGGATATTTTTTGGATATTTTTTACAGTTTGAAAAAAAACTCAGATGAACTGTGTAAGTTAGAAATATTGGAAAAAATTGAGAAAAAGATATTTCACAAATGCCTAAAATCTATGTAGATACTTTTTTTTTTATCATTTGCTACCATAAAATAGATACAAATCTATTATAAAAAGTTAGAGTTTATCAAAACTTACACACACAGACTGTATATGGCACCATTCATAGTGAGGGAAATGTAAAAGATGTAAACATGCAGTATTAAGTAATAACTGTGTACAATTAACTATAGTACATATTGTAATGATTTCGTAGCCTCCTTCTGTTGCTCTTGCAGTGAGCTCAAGTGTTGAGAGTATCTGCTTAAAACACTGTGCGACGCTAATTCTGTCCTCGTCAACAGTTCATTTCTCCAACAAATCATCTATTGCAGTAAAAAGTGATTTCTTCAGGTTCTCACGTATTTTTCATGCTTAGTGTAATCTGTAAACCTTGAATAACACCATTGGACCCATACAAAGTGCCACTAGTGATGCTGGAAGTGCTCCCAAGAAGCAGGGAAAAGTAATGATACTACAAGGAAAAGTTGAATTGCTTGATATGTACGTAGATTTCATTGTTGCTCTCCATTTCAGATAGATGATTCATCTTGTAAACAGATGATTTAAATTTATAATGTCACTAAATACAGTACTGTAAATGTATTTTCTCTTACTATTTTCTTAATATTTTCTTTTCTCTTGCTTTATTGTAAGAATACAGAATATGATACGTATATAAAATATGTTAATTGACTTTACTGTTGTCAGTAAAGCTTTTGGTCAACAGTAGTTTATTAGTAGTTTTTAAGGAGTCAAAAGTTACGTGCTGATTTTTGGCTGTGTGTTGGGGAGTTAGTGCCCCTAACCCCTGCTTTGTTCCAGGGCCAACTGTACTTACAAGAAATTTTTAAAAATTACTTTTTTAGCCTAAATTTAATATGTATACTCAAAGTTGGACTTAGCTTAACTTAACCTATGGTAGAAAGACTTTGGTTGTATTTTGTAAAGTGTCAAAATTCTAAAAAATCAAGGAAAAATGCTATCTATATTATAGAATATGGCCAAGTCCTATGTTTGATATTGCTTACCAGATCACATAATTACTGATTCTCCTTCTGTCCTCCACTCTTTTCCTGGAAGGGTCAATCTTGGCAATTCTCGATGCCGGCAGCTGTATTTGTCAAAAACAGTGAAGGACTTGGCTCACCTTGCTACCTCTAAAGGGCAGTGTGAGGAATTAATTCTGCTGGAAGGAAGTACCATTTTTGCCACATGGGAAAGAAAAAGCCATAGTCACCATATCTGGGTGTACTATGAGTCTGAGCGAGGTTGGGGGGACCAGCCAGAGACATTCGCTAAGCTCCCATCACTTCCCATAGTACCGAAGGAAAGTCAGGCCAACTACCTTAGTAGCAAAACAAAAACCAAACAAACAGAAAAACCAAAACCAGCAGATAGCCAAAGGGGTTTTTACTAAGGAGTGAGCAGTTTTCATCTGTGATTCTTACCAAGGTTGGAAGTTCCTATGTAGAGGTCCTCTGAAACTTTATCAGGTCCATTTAACTGGTAGAAAGCTCCATTTTATTTTGGCATCTAGATGACATCTATTTGAGGTTGACTGGAAGTTTTGCTTGACCATTTTTGTTTTTTCATTTTTAGGAAAACCAATTGTCACAGGACATAATTATGTTTCACTTTTTAAAAGATAGGGTCTTGCTCTGTCTCTCAGGCTAGAGTGCAGTGGTGTCATCATAGCTCACTGCAACCTCAAACTTCTGGGCTCGAGTGATCCTCCTGCCTCAGCCTCCCAAAGTGCTAGGATAATGGGCATGAGCCACCATGCCCAGCCTATTTTGCTTTTGAAGAGTTTTCTTAGTATAAATTAAGGAATCCCTCCCAGAGGAATTATTTGAATGTCAACTGAGATAGCCTTTGGTTTCTGATTCCATTATGTGTTTGTATATACATATATTTTTGGCTGTTGTCTTTTAATTTCTTGTTTTTTTAACATTACTATGAAGGAAAAATAAAAATTGGAACTAGAAAGGTGATGAAAAGGCCACTGTGGGAGTTGAACATGAAAGAATGGTGCTTTCATAAGGAGGGAGATATTGATGTGGTTTTGGGGGCTGAGGTTTGTTTTTGTTTCAGCTACCATCTTAGAGACAATAGTGAATCAGAATTGTATCAAGGAGGCAGATTTTAATGCCCATTTCCAAACAGAGATGTCTCTCTTAGATACACAGGGAAATACAGACCATCTATATTTGTTCTGCTTCTCATTTTACCCTTGCGGAATGAAGGAATTCTGCTGAATGGTGCCAGCATTAGTTTAGGCTAAAACACATAATTGTGTTGGGTAATAAAGGAATTTAAAAATTCCTGTTTTTTCCTGTGGGTCTCTTTCACAAAACAGGCTGATGGTGAAATACTTTTGCTAGTGTTCCCATTCATCTCCAGCTGATGCAAGATGCTGAGTGCCTTGTGGTTTCCTAATTACTGAAGCCCTAATTTCTTTGGCAACTCTCTCCTTTGTAGATTTCTTTTTGGCAGCAAAAACGTTTACTCATGTGACAAGATGAGCACTGGCATCTCTGGTCTGGTTGAGACAACATCTGGATGCTGAGATTAGCCATGGCTGGCTTATCATTTGTTTTTATTTATTTTTAAAAAAAATATTTAATTTTTTTCAATTCAAGGAGTCTCTTGGTTGAATCCTTGGGGTTTTTTAGATATAAAGTCATATCATCAGCAAAGATTGAGAGTTTGATCTCTTCTGCTCCCATTTGGACGCCATTAATTCCGCTCTCTTGTCTGATTGCTATAGCAAGGACTTCCAGGACTGCGTTGAATAGAAGTGGAGATAGTGGGCAACCTTGCCTTGTTCCAATTCTAAGTGGGAATGCTTTCAGTTTTTCCCCATTCAGTGTGATGTTGGCTGTGAGTCTGTCATATATGGCTTGTATCATTTTTAGGTTAGCCCCATCTATGCCTATTTTGTTAAGCATTCTTATCATAAAAGGTTGTTGTTTTTGTCAAATGCTTTTTCTGCATCTATTGAGAGGATCATATGGTCTTTGTTTTGCTTCTGTTTATGTGGTAAATTACATTTATAGATTTGCGTGTGTTGAACCATCCCTGCATCTCTGGGATGAAGCCCACTTGGTCATGATGGATTACTTTCTTGATAAGTACCTGAATGTGGTTAGCTAGGATTTTGTTGAGAATTTTTGCATCTATATTCATAAGGGATATTGGTCTATAGTTTTCTTCTTTTGTTGCATCCTTTCCTGGTTTTGGTATCAGGGTTATGTTGGCTTCATAAAATGTGTTGGGGAGGAATCCATACTTCTCAATGTTGTGGAATAATTTCTGCATAATAGGCACCAGTTCTTCTTTGTAGGTGTGGTAAAATTTGGGTGTGAAACCATGT
>VBSM01000373.1:1732263-1788384 GCA_008086735.1 Cheirogaleus medius | reverse complement strand
AACACACGTAACCTAAACATTTGTACCCCCATAGTATGCTGAAATTAAAAAAAATGAAAACAAATGTTATTTTGTAAGAGACAGGGCCTTGCTCTCTTGCTCAGGCTGGAGTGCATTGGCATGATCATAGCTCACTGTAGCCTCAAACTCTTGGCCTGAAGCAATCCTCCTCCATCAGCCTCCTGAGTCCCTGGCATCAATAGGCATGAGCCACTGTGCCCAACCAAGTAATTGTTTCTATGTGGGTCAGCAGACTAGCTGTGTTTGGTCAGTAGGCTGTGACATAGGTTTCTTAGCATTTACTTGTTTCCTTGCTAACTCAAAATGAATCTGAGTGTGGTACACGCTTTCATTCTATAAAAATTAGCATATCACAGTGCCTACATTCAGTAGACAAAGAATTTGAATTCACCTGAGTGACTGTCTGAAGGGAGTTTTCTGGAACCTGGCTGCCCAAAGTATGTTTCATAGATAAACAGTGTCCTCTCAGAGTCTGTGAAACAGCCATGGTCTCTGGCTCTGGCCAATTCCACTGAATTAGAACTTGTATTTTAATAAGATGTCAAGTTGCATGCTCAGTAAGGTTTGAGAAGCTCTGCTCTAGAACATGTTTAATCTACAGAAATAATCTGTGCTGTATTGAAGTTACAAATGGGGTTTTTAGTGGATCTGTCAGCCATTGTAGTACTTTTCACAAAAGCTAAATTCTTCTGGAATATGAAGGAATAAAAGTTTATTATATGTATAGCTAGAGAAAAAAACTCATGAACTAGTTTTTCCAATTATTATTTAATAATAATTTGTTGATAGTTTTATGTTCTATAAGTTTAGCAATATATGCAGAGAAAACCATGGCATTTGCCTCTCATTTAAAATCTTGAGTGCTTTTTGCTTTCTTCTTCTTTTAACAGGACATTGAAGAAAGTATGGGTTGCTGTTTCGTTTGTGTAAAGAAAACAGAAGTATATTCAGAATAGGAATTAAAGTTCTCATGCACAAGGATGAAAATATTAGTAACAACTACCCTCAAACATATTTATCTTTTAACAATAGTGATATTTTGAATTATTATTCAAAATATTCTTACCTGACTTTAGGATAAGGAGAAAATAATTTTCTTTATTGGTCTTGTTAGGAAATTTTAAATTTTAAAATTTTTTCCAAAAATGAAAATATCACTACAATCTTGTTTAAAAGTTATCAAAGATATGTTCTAAACTTATAGTTTTAAAAACCACTGGCTTTTTAGATTGTTGTGAAAGTCAGTATTTGGTTGTCTGATTCTCCTTTGTTTGCTCACTGATCTCACCATTTATTTATTGAGCATGTGCTATGTATGGGCTGATAGTATGCAAGGCAGGTCTTCATTAGATTTTCTTTAAAAAATGAATATCATTTTTTTTAAAAAACACTTTTTTCAAGTTTGCAATAATAATGACATATAGATAATTGTGTTACCACAGGAAGATGTTTTATGAGTGATTGACAATTTTTCTGGCCTCTTTTTTTCTCCTCCACACTTTTACCTTGAAATTATGATACATAGCTTACAAATATAGGAGAAATAGCTTTTAAGGTACTGTATAATATATTTAATTTTCTAAGCCTTGAATTAGAAAATGATATCAACTGGAAAGATATAAAGCAAGAAAACATTATACCATCCATCTACTTAGATTTTTCTTGACATTTAGCAATACTTGTTAAGTATTTCTGCCTTCCTTGAATCATTAGGAAAAAGTAACCCCAATACTTGTGTTGTAATAAATGCCAAAAATGATAAGCAATTTAAATTTTATTTTGCTGTTGCATTATTTCTTTATATCTCAGTTTTATTTTATAAGTAGGTTACTTTAAAATATCTTTTCAAATTATGGCAATTATATCTGGTTTCATTTGCATAATTTTGACCTCACATTTGTAAATGTGAGTTTACAACCTGATTAAAAATTACCTTTCAGCAGAGATACTGATTCTTACTGTCCTTATAAGAAAGAGCAGCAAACTTGAGGGAGCTGTTGCTTAAGAGGAAATTGGCATTATGGTTATTCTTCTTGCACTTCATTTTTCTTGAGGATATGGTATCCCAAAATGTTCAATTAATATGGAACTCTTGTGAACGTGGTGTCTGAATTTGAAAAATTTAAAACAATGATGTTCTTATTATCTGTTGCTTGAGACACGCAACAGATTACGTCAGTAATCTCCTGTCAGTAATCTCCTGTCAGTCAGATACAATTAGGTTGAAATGTTGACCTGTCATATATTGGTGGTAAGGAAGTAAAATGCTTCCTTTGAAAGGGGGAAACCATTAATGAGAGAGATCCAAAATAAATGTTGGGTCTTTGAGCACAAGGTTTAGCCACAAAAGACATCCACCTAAATGGTAATTACCTTTCATGTCAGGCTGTGAATCTACTTCATTTCTGGAAACTGTCCAATCTTTTAAAATTAATTGTCAAATTAGGGAGAAACCATTGTTCTATTTGCAGTTTCTCAGCTTCTTTTGTGTTTTGTCTGTTAAATATAATTACTGGGAAATAGTAAAGATAAACTTGGTTGTAGATAATCTTTTAATTGTTAAGAACAAATTTCCCTATGATTTGCATTTTTTATATTGGGCATATAAAATCTCTTTTAAAGAAGTTAGTTTGCTGTTTAGAAGTTGTCCATATTTATTGTTGGCACATAATACTGTTTTAATGTTATGGAGGGTATGATGCAGTGTACTCAAGGAAGAGCCTTACCTCTGGTTTGGGAATTATATTTTAAAAATAAGGTATGATTTTATATATATTATGAGTTGAAAAAAGATAAATGTGAAATAATTGATTTATCAGGTTAAGTATTAAGTTTAACAATATGAAATAGGTTAAAAAAAAACATAGGTAGACTGTTGAGCACTGGCCATTTCATATGGTTCAAACGACTATATTACTCTTTTGGCATGTACTGGTTTAGTCTAAGCTAAACTTTAAATTTTATCTCCTCATTGAGAGGGTTTTATTGAACTTGCCTTTAGCCAGAGTTGGCCAGATGTTCAGGTCCTTAGTGATAGTTTGGAAAATCTATCTTTTACCCTGATCATTCATAAAATTGCATCTCCATGCATACGTTTATTGATATGTTATAATTATTAGTCTAATACTATAAACTTTAGAATTAGTTAAGAGAACAAGTTTTGTATGGCACCAGACAATGAATGTCTGGAATCAAGTGGCCTAAGTGGAAAAATCTTTTACTGAATTTGAGTTGGAAAGGAGTTGGTGCATACTTGTGGTCATTGCCTTTCTTTCTTATTTTATGTGCCAAAATCCAAATTATAGATCCCAGCCACTTCTCAGTATCTTAATTTAATTTTTAATGTGAGTGCTTTTTGAACATTATTTTTATGTATTACTCAATGTAAAGTATTAACAGCAATCTGAACAGAAAATAAAATTTATTTAAGATGTTATTTTGATGTTGAATAGAACTTTACCTTCAATAGAGATAAAAGTGTTCCCAAATAGGATTGTCGTATATATTTACAAACCATTTTTCTTTTAAGTTCAGAAAAATCTGAACTTAGCCAATAGCTCAAGAAGACTAAATACTTTTTGATTTTTTCTACTTTTGTGTCTAAAATGTAACATGAAATATCAAAATCTTTAAATTTTTAGTAAAAGTGATTGTGACTTGGAGTTGTGTGCATCATTGGGAAAGAGTTTTTAGGAAATGCTTACGTACAAAAACATGAGAAGCAGCCTTAGTATATCCTTTTTTACTTTTTATATAAAAGTATTATATGGTCAAGGCAGAAATCAACTGTGTAGAAAGTCTGTCTGTCTCAGCACATCCCTAGTGCTCTGTCCTCCCTTCAGAGTATAGTTTTTGGTGTATCTTTCAGAAATATTTTATGTACATATCAGCATATGTCCTTTAAAAGTTTTCATAATGTTATATTCTACATACAGTTCTACTCCTTGCTGGAATGAACATTCTTGTTCATGCACATGTATGTAACTTGTCATAAATTTTGAGTATGTCCTTAGTATAAAATTCTTAGCTGTGGAATTGCTGGGTCAGAGGGTGTGTGAACCTCCAAATTGTTCTTTGAAAGTATCTGTGCCAGTAACACATCAAAGCCACTTTGTCACAGTGGGGCTTATATAACTCTTTAGCTTTTGTCAATTCAATAGGTAAAAAGCACAGTACTTCATTTTGATGTATATTTATTTCATTTTGAGTAGGGGGTCAGTATCTTTACATATATATTTATTTATGAGTCCACTTACATGTAAGTTTTCTATTAATTGCCTGTTTATCAACTGCCATTTTTTCCTACTGGACTATTGGTGTGTTTATTTATTTTTCTTATTGGACATGTTCTTTGTACATATGGACATTAATTCTTTTTATCATATTGAAGATAATTTTTTTCCCTCTAGTTTGTCATTTGCTTTTTAATTCTTTTGTATTTTTTGGCCCTATAGAATGTTTTATAATAGTTTTCCTTTAATCAGTCAAATTATGAGTCTTTTCCTTTATGATCTCTGGATTTTATGTCATTTTTAAAATAGTCCCTGCATTGTAAATACATTGATCTATGCTTTTTCTAGTATTTTATGATTTCATTTTTAACCTTTGTTGTATCTGAAGTTTATTTTGGTGTGAAGAATGAAGTCGATCTGTAGCTTTACTTGTTTCCTAAAAAGCTATTTTCCAGCATTATTTATTGAATAATCTATTTTTTCTCCATTGGTTGAAAGATGCTACCTTTATTTTATACTATGGTCCCATATGTATTTTGGACTATATCTAGATTTTGAGTGTATCATTGATGTCTCTCTGCTATAATTATTATATTTTTATAATACATAATTTTCATACTAACACGATTCTATCCCTCTTATTTTTTTTCAGGATTTCAAGATTATTCTTGTATGTTTATATATCTAACATATAATTTTGTCACTTTCTGTCCAAATCCCTGCAACCTGTTGTTGAATTGAATGTAAGGTTAATTAGAGTACAGTGGATGTCTGTACCCTAGTGTTGAATCTTCCAATCCAAGAACAAAGATTGTTCTTTAATATTTTAAAATACTTTCTGTTTATCCTTCTTAGAAGAGCTTAAAATTTTCTTTATTTGGTTTCTATTCATATCTTAACTCTATTATTAGGTATATAACTCTATTATTAGGTATATAAATTTTGTTGTTAGCATAAGTAGGATATTTCCCCTAGTATAATTTTCTTAATTATTTGTTATTGCTAAATTGGAAAAGTCTTAATTTTGAATACTAATTTTGTAATCAGTTAATTAATTCTTATATTTTTAGGTATAAAATTATATCAATTACAAAATAATAATTTTTGCTTTTTCCTTCTTTCTCATTTAATTGCATTGGCTAGTAGCAGTATCCAGTTTTAAGTCTGTTAAATGCTTTCAAATTGGCCAATAAAGTGTCTTTTTTTTGTTTTGTTTTTTGAGACAGAGTCTTACTCTGTCACCCTGGATAGAGTGCCATGGCATGGTCATAGCTCACTGCCACCTCAAACTCCTGGACTCAAGTGATCCTCTTGCCTCAGCCTCCCAAGTAGCTGGAACCACAGGCATGTACCACCATGCCTGGCTAATTTTTCTGTTTTTGGTAGAGATGGGATCTGGCTCTTGCTCAGGCTGGTTTCAACTCCTGAGCTCGATCAATTCTCCTGCCTCGGCCTCCCAGAGTGCTAGATTATAGGTATGAGCCACCATGCTCAGCCAACAAAATGTCTTGAGTGAATTAAATTTGATTTTAAAAAGTCTTTAAAGAAAAGTACTTTTGAATTTAGTTTTCTGTTTAATAAAGGACTTTAAACACCATTTTAAAAGAAATAAAGCCAAATTATAAGGACATAAAAAATATGAATGTAGGTATTTGTTTACTACATTAATGTTTTCAGATTAGAGAACTGTGTTTATGACATTGACTTGTCAACTTGTATGTGGCCTTCAATTATGGTAGCTTTTTTACTGTAAGTGTGAATTTTAATTAGAAAATCTAGTACAAATTACCAAATGCCAGTTTTGATCAGCGTTTCTTAAAACTGTTGGTGAGATAACATGAAATGTTTTAAGGGGTATATTTTAAATTAGTAGTTATGTATTTATTTTAATTTATCTTAGGAAAAAATTGTACACCCATTTCTTACCTGTGTTTTTGTGGTTGACATTTGTTTAGAATGAAGTTAAAGATAAATTGAATTGATTTAAAGAAAAATGTGAAAACAGTACACAAATGTCTCAAAACTCTTTATATGACAAATGGATTGAAATATGGAAAACCCAGTTTTGTGTTAATATTAAAGTACATAAGTTTTCAGAGATGAAGAGCCGTTTATTTGTGTATTTTGTTAATAAGAGTGCTTAGTAAATAATAATACTGATGATAATACTGAAGATTACTATGAGTAAAAAGTTACACTAAGAGCTTTTCTACATTATCTCATGCATTGATTACAAGAATTTATCTTCCTGGTCTTAGTCTCAAAGAAGTTGTGCAACTTATTTGCACTAGATTTTATAGCTAGCAAGTGGCTAGCTTGTACATTTATTGTAAATTTTATTTACTCAAAATTCAGTCTGATTCATTCATATTTACATGAGATTATTTTTGAAAGTTATACTTTTGAGAATCTTCAATGAAAATCAAATTAAATATTTTAAAGCTAACTTTACCTTATAGACAAATACATGAAAATATACTGTCTCAGTACACCCAGGAATAGCTTTAATAGTTCAGGCATCTCTAAGGGACATTTGCAAGTGCAAAAGAAGTTTAATGGTATTCACATTCAAAATTCCCAAATATTCAAACTAGCTAGAAACTATGAACTTTAACTGTGCTCTGTGTAAATTTTTGTGGAATAGAAAGAGATGGGGCATGTATATATACACATGTATATAACATCTTGCATATATTATTATAATAGATATGTTATATAATATATAATAGATGTATTATATATTATATATAATAAATATGTTATATACTATATAATAGAGATATGTTATATATTTGTTATATATTATATATGTGCTATATATTAATAACATATAGAACTATATATTTTTTATATATATAAATACATATTTATGTATTTTTTTTTAAAAAATGAGACAGGGTGTCGCTCTTTCACCCAGGCTGGAGTGTAGTGGCACAATCACAGCTCAAGGGATCCTCCCACTTCAGCCTCTGGAGTAGCTGGGACTACAGGTGTGTGCCACCATGCCAGACTAATTTTTTTTTTGTGGAAAAGGGCTGGGGTGGAGTGTCTTTCTGTGTTCCCCGGGCTGGTCTCGAACTCCTGGCCTCAAGTGATTCTCTTGCCTCGGCCTTCCAAAGTGCTAGATTATAGGCATGAGCCACCGTGCCTGGCCAGGTATCACATAATTAAATATAGTGGTGTTGATAACACTTACAAATGTTAGTTAACCAAAGCACTTTTAAATTTACTGAGTGATTAGAACTCAATTTATGGCCACTATCTGCAGAGTTTGCTGAAACATCCAGTCTTTTGAGTATTCTTTAGTTTCAGTTATTGTAGATTCTTAATCCGAAATAATTGCTTCTTATAGATGGAAATAATTTCAGGGCTATTTTAGGGTTTCAAGCCCTAATTTTATAGATGAGTAAACTGAAGCCAAAAGAAGTCAGTGATTTTCCCACAAGACAGTCATGGTAAAGCCAGTCTGATGCTAGAATCCATATCCCTGGAATTCCATGGAGATAGTTTTGTATTAGTGGGAGATGTGGACTTAAGAGCCAGAGGCATCTCACTCAGGGAAATTTTTAAGTTATTTCAGCTTGATTAGAAGTTGTTCATTTTGTTATCATCCTAGTCAGTTCCTAAGACTGTTAATCTGTATATACCGGTTCCTAAATGAAAATTATTTGACAAGTACATTATCTTTCCTTGTAATATGTACTAGGTGGAATTAGTGTCTTTTGAAAGAAATAATAAAATACTTACAAACTTTAAGAATATTGTGGCATGGCAGTGTTTGCCTTGCGCACGTTATTGTTAATACAATAAATAAATCTCAGGGCTCAGCCAACACAGCAAACCAAGATAGAGGATCTTCTAAGTATTTCCTGTTATTTCTGGGATATAAGGTGATCTTAAGACAGAAGAAAAAAGAAACAGAAAACTCGCAAACAAAAAATCTTGGGACTTGATGCACATGACTCTGGTTGGAATCTGTTGTGTGTACTCAGTCTCCCCACAGCTGTAAAGTGTGTTAAATATAGTCCCATTTGGGTTCTGTGGACCAGCAAATAGGAAAAGAAGGGAAAGCTGGAGGCGTGTTGTAGAAATACACTTCAAAGTAATTTATTTTGACGCTTTTTAAAGGCTTCTTTGTAAATGCACTTTTAAATAGTAGTTCTGTTTCCTTGAATCCACGCAAGAGCATAAAATAGACTGGATTCAGGAGAACTGGCATGGGAATATTTTCAGCTCTGTTACTGCTTGTGTTAGGACAGCTGCTCTGCTAGGCACAGTTTCTTTTAATGGGCCTAAATTCAGGTGGCTAAAAAAGCCATTCTGTGGTAGACACCTTACATAATCCTTATGTGCATGTTTATCGTGTGCGCCTGTTCATGGGGTAAAACTCCCATGAACTCCTTGGTGGCTAAATTGTCTACCCATTCATTAGGTGTCCAAACGGAAGGAAATGCATATAATATTTGCTAGCACTTTGGTTGAAAAATAAGAGAACACACCTTCTCCTTACATCTATTTTAATCAGCTAAACTAATTATCTCTTCAAACCATTGATTTTTTCCAATTAATAAAATACTTATCCACCTTTTCCCTATTATTAATAGTTAATTATTCTAAGATAAAGCCCTTGACCATCTTATAATGTTTGAGGTAACTTTAGGCAAGCAAAAGAAGTGGGGTGTGTGTGTCTCCCTTTCTGTATTTTATATCTTTAAGGTCTTGGTTTCCTCATTGGTGAAGCAATTAGATTTAATTGATCTCTAGGGCTCTCTCTAAGTCTAATTTGATGATTCATAACAATGTTTTGATAGAACTAGGGAAGCTCGGTTTATTAGCAGTGCCTTAGGTGTTGCATCTGAGGTGTGTAGGTGCTTGTGTTTCAGTATAATCCAGACAAGCAGTTTCTCACCTTCTTTTGTACTGTATTTCTACACATCTATAAATGGTGCTCCCATGAACTTACTCAGATTGGGGGTTTTCATGAAATACAACTCCCTAAATTTCACTTCTTTCACAAAGCTGATGCAGCACACCAAGGTGAGATAACAGGTCTTTGAGAACCTGCTGTCAAGACTACTAACATGTTAGATGTGAACACAAACCCAAAGACCAGAGGATGCTTTGAAATCTCATATTTATACTCTGCTGCCCAATTTAGGACTTCGAAGTACATGTTGAATCACTGAATGGATCTATTAACGAAGTTTTCACACTACAAATCAGAATTTACCATACTCAGCTTAGTCACACCAGCATTTTTAATTTATTTTGGATCAGCCCCTCTAGCAGGGAACTTAAGGTTTTACTACTCTAAAAATGCTTTTGAAAAGTTATTTACCCTATTGCCCACTCAACATCTGACAAAAATGTGAAAGTGTTTCCAGGAATAGTAAAAATGTGTTTCAAAACACTGGACTGAAACAGGGAGTTTAACCACTTCGGTACCAGCGTCGACTGTAGCCGACAGCCACAGATGAAGGAGCACAGCGACTTTAGTCGACAGCCGTGATATGAAGGCGCACAGCCGAGCGTCGACTTTAGCTGACAGCCGTGATAAGACTTTTCTAATTTTTCATTTATCAAAATAAAATTGTGAACATTTAAAAATAATGTAATGAAAACATATATGTATATGTTACCTATTCTGATTTACATTACAAGTAAAGCTGCCTGTAAAGTAAAACAAGCTGTCAGTGCTTTAAAGCTTTCCTCATCACACAAGAGCAGAACGGATCCGTCGTCAATGCACAGCACAAGCTATCGTGCGGACTGTGAGTGCCGGCTGCGGGCGAGGCTTCACGCCGGTGAGCGCCGGACCGAAGTGGTTAATTCTATGGTATGGGTTCCCTACTTTGAGAATGTCTAATATACAACCACCTTTATAGATGATTTTACACAGGATTCTTTTAAATAGGGAATACTCCTAACATATTTCAGATGTGAGTCAATATATAAATATTTTGTTAAGACAACTTGTCAGCAACACATATATTTCATTATGCATAAAATGTAACTACTTTTAGTTTCTAAGTTGCTGAATTATCTAGCTTGCTCAGGGGAATTGCTCTAAATTGAAAGCATTTGGCTTGGATACATCTTTATATTTTTTTGAGAATCTTAAAGAAATAGCTGTGTTTTGTAGCATGGTCTGCTTTGTAAGCATCTCATTAAGAAATGAATCCCTGTGAAAAGTACAAGATTTTTGCTATCTTCACTTGATGGATGATGGTGGCACATATGTGGGGAGGGGAGGGATAAATTGATAAGTGTAGGAGACTCCAGAGTGATGATCTGGGAATGATACAGAGGTTTCCAAAGTCTTAATGCCAGACTAGAGATAATTA
The DNA here is from genome assembly GCA_008086735.1 of Cheirogaleus medius. Classification (NCBI taxonomy): domain Eukaryota; kingdom Metazoa; phylum Chordata; class Mammalia; order Primates; family Cheirogaleidae; genus Cheirogaleus; species Cheirogaleus medius. The sequence continues at coordinate 1,777,787 of VBSM01000373.1, read as the reverse complement.
ATGCTAAGGTTTCAAAATTATAGGAGTCTAATGTATAGGTCTTTCCTCCCCCATTTGGAATACTGTCAAAATATCCTTTTGGACCTAGTCACTGGAAACTTTAGGTTCAGAGTCTCATGCATCTCTTCTGGGCTAGCAACCAGTGTCATGTACCCACTGAAATTAGGGACTTCCAGCGTGTGTGTGAGCAGGGGGAAGCTAGTATCAGTTTTCTACTCTTGGCAGGGTCTGCTGTGTCAGAGGTTTAAATGATTACCATTTAGATTATCTTCATGACTTGTTTCAGACCATCACCCTCACATTTTGGCCCACCAGTAACTTTTTTAAGGTTTCATTAAAACCAAACAGTTTTCTGAATAGTCTTGTTTTTCTCTCTATTCTAAAATACTGCCTTTGACTCTAAAATATCATAAAAAGTAGACATTTTAAGTTTAAGAATCAGCTGAGTAAGTATAAGTCAAATGGGACTCCTGTTTTCTTTTGCCATTGGTCCTTCAGTGTCAGTTAATAGTATACCAGACCTATCAACAACTTCTTCTTTCTTGTCTTCATACCCTTTGGACACACCATTCCCTCTGCTGAGAAAATCTCTTTCCTCTTCTCTGCTAATTATATTTTATTGGGTTTTCTTTAAAAATGATATTTAGGACTCTTGATATATTCTGGGTACTAAACATTTCTCTTACATGTGTGCTTAGTCTGCTTTACTTGGCACTTAATAAACCTTGAGAAACTGAGCTAAAATGCAGATCTATCATTGTCCCACCTGTCATTATATACCTAATTAAAAATTGGGGATTCTTACCCTGGCCCTTGAAGCTCTGGTCCTTGCCTTCACCTCCATCCTCATTGGCTGTGCTCTCCTAACATGGCTCCAGCCACATCAGGGCACTGCAGCCAAATGGACTGGCCAAGGATGCCTTTTCATTTGTCCCTTTGCCTGGAAAGTCCTTCTTCTATCTTTATCCTCTTGTAAGTTTCTACTTTTTCTTTATTACTTATCCACTTCAAGTGCCTTTGTGGATTTTTTTCTAACTTTCCAGGTGCCTCATTTTCTCCTACTCGGCTATACTTTTTGTGGTTGCTGCACTGGGGATACAGCAGGCACAGTGGTGGAAGACTTGAAGTCAGATAGTCTGGTGTATTGTTTATGTTTTTTATTTCCTTTATATGATGATATTTTGACATCTTAGAAACCTTTCTGGCTGGATGGAGACTGCCCCTCCTGCGGCTAGCCCATCCGCAGAAACAGGCTGGGCTCAGCCCAGAGCCTGCCTTTGATGCGCAAACCAGCCCATCCAGGGCCAGACCCTCCGGCCCTTACACCCCAGGAGGCAATATTCCTCTGCCTTAATCATCCCAAGGCTGCGTGCCTGGCAACTAGCGACCACCTCTGTAGCCCAAAGGCTGCTGGAATTATTCAAACCAGGCAGTCCTGAACGGCTCGCCATGCCCTGCCTTTCCTTTCCTGGAACCCTCGGCTTCCCCTCACTCCTGCTGCTGCTTCCTCTGCCCATGCCATGCTACGGCTTCCCCATGTGGCCCTGCATGGTGTGCCCCTGTCCCAAGGGCCTGTGAAGGTCACAGACTGCTTTCCTGAGCCTCGCCTGTGTCTCCTCTTATGGATGCACCTGACTGGCCATCACCTAAAAAAACACAGAATATCTGGTTGTGAATCTTTACTTTGCCTCTTTCTAGCTGTGTGACCTGACCTCACCTCCTCAAGACTCTATTTCTTTATCCTTAAAATTCGGATAATTAAGAGGACCTTCCCTGTAGGGTTGTTTAGAAGGCTAATTGCTTATGGAATACTTCTACTAGTGCTGCCTTTGGTAAATATGCCTGTTAACTTTTATTATAACTACTATTATTACATATATTGAGGGACACCTGTCATCTACTGCATTGCCATTTCTTGAAGAGGAAGGCTTGTCTCTGTAACCCTAGAACACTTTGCTGGAACATCAACAGTTGTCTGACGAATGAATGCATGAATGAATGAATGAATGAAAAAATACATATGGAAGGGCAGTATTGGAGCTAGGATATGAAATATTCACTTGAAGATGTTTGCTTTTATTTTGTCAGCCTTTGGAGAATGGAGGTGATAGTTAAATGGAAAACCTTGACTCCTTTACTGAAAAGTTTAGGATTAATCAGATGGGCCTGCAGTTTGTACACCATGTTGTGAAGAGCCCTGGGTTACCTGGAGATGCCTGGAGGTTGGCTATGGGGTAGAATGGGGTTGTGATACAGAGGGGAGTGGGGGGGAGGCACTTGCCTTTCCCACATTACCTTTACAGCTCTTCCACCCTGAAACCAGACAGTTTTGTGGTAATTCTTTGCATAGGTTGGATTTCTGCTTTAAAAAACAAACAAACAAACAAACAAACTCTGGGATCAACAATGGGAATCGGCTTGAATTTTACCTAAGTAGTAGCACAGCTCGTTTACCCTGGTGTGCTGGGTGTATGGCCGTCCAGATGCTGGAGCAGGAAGACCAAGGGCATTCATTGCCCAGATGAAGATGGCAGCAGTGAGTCTGGGAAGTGCTGTAGGGGAGCGGAGAGAGCCCATGTAGCCCTGCAGAAAAAGGGTCAGTAGTGCCCCTCGATTGACAGTGTGGGAGATTAGAGCCCATGGGTATCCTGTGTTTTAAGACAAAGAGGCCACACTGATGAATAATATAGTTTTACATATCACCAGGGTGTTGTTGGAGACTAGAAACCCAAGGACAGTGAATTTTGATTTATGGAATAAATATGTTTTCCACACCAAACAAATAACGGTTAGTGTGCTAGGTCTTTATGAGCAAATTAATTGTGGCCCTGTCCTCCTGGGTCCTACAGACCAGTGGGGAAGGCTCATCATCCATTGTCACTGCCACAGATAAAGACACAATGAGCCCTTGTGAGGATGGCTGTGAAGGAAGAGAGCAGTGTGCTTGGGCTGTTTCTCGAACAGTGGAGATCTGCATAGCCTGGAGGGGTCTGCAAGGCTTTTCTGAGGAAGAATTAAGGAGTTTTGCTAAGTGGCAGCGTTAGGGACAGGGCGGTCAGGAGAGTTTAGGAAGAAGCAGCAGCTTATGTGCAGCTCAGCAGGGGCAGGTCATGGAGGATTGGGTCAGCCTCAGACCTGGTGATTCCTGACAGTTAACGGGAGGTGCAGAGAGCAGAAACTCTTTCTTCCAAACTTTCCCCACCAGCCCTGCCTGGCCTTTCTGTTGCCACTCTCCTGATTCTTTTGGGTCCATGTTACTCTGCCAGGGCTTCTGTAACAAAGTGCCATAGACTGCATGGTTTAAACAACAGAAATTTATTGTCTCACGGTTCTGGAGGCCAGAAGTCTGGAGATCATGGTGGTGTTCGCAGGATTGCTTCCTCCTGAGGGCTCTGAGGGAAGGATCTGTTCAGGCCTCTCACCTAGCTTCTGGTGGTTTGCTGGCAGTATTTGCTGTTTCTTGGCTTGTAGAAACATTATCCCAATCTCTGCCCTAATCTTCACATGGTGGTGTCCCCTTGTGCATGGTGTACCAAATTTCCCCTTTTTGTGAGGACAGCACTCATACTGGATTAGGGGGCCACCCTACTCCTTTGTGACCTCATCTTAACTAATTATATGTGCAGTGACCCTATTTCCACATAAGGTCACGTTCTGAGATACTGGACGTCAGGGATTCAACATATGAATTTTCAGGACATAAGTCAAACCCATGACAGATCCTACTTTTAGCCTGATATTGTTAATTTTTAAAAAATAAATAGCCCCTTCTAATATGAATATGATCCTACTCTCCTTTGTCTTAAGACCTAGGGACAAAAACATAAAATTGAAACTGGCTTATAATAAATGTGCAGTAAAACTTGGATAATAAAGTCTTTGTTCAAATGCCATAATTTACCTCCCCCATGTAAGAAAATACAAGTGCTCATTGTTGGATATTAACCTGTTAGACAGTTGCTGCCAAATGGATAAGCCTCAAACCGGTGGAACCCAAATTTATGCTGTAGGAAAGTGGGTAGAGAGAGAGGAGAGACAAGACCATGGAGGGGGGCAGGGAGAGAAAGAGAGAGAACATGAGAATAAGAACGTACACACAACCAAAACCAAACCCAGACCTACTGGCATGTCATTAGAGTTTGCAGAAGGGCCAAGCTGGCAGCCTTGGAGACTGTGGTGCTACAGTGTGTGGCTCCTGGCTCTTTGTGGTCAGATACCTAGTATTTAGAAAGTGGCTTCCAGCCTACTTGGTCACCTTTTCTTTCCATCATGTGGCTTCCCAAGCTGGGAGACCTATTGTCAGTTCAAATAAACAGTTTTTAAATGGTATTAATTTTTCCCCTTTCCCTCTGTATCCCTGCCTGCTCAGAATCTATGTTCAGTTACAGGACAGAGTTAACAGTTTTATGAAGGCTGAAATTCAGTGAATGAGTAGGCACATAAACTGGCAGCCATTCTGGTGGGTCAGTGCCTGTGCTACACAGGTTATTAAATATTTTAAATTTCACTCCTAGTTTAACACAATATTTTTGTTATTCTGTTTTTATTCTAGCTCTGCATGCGAGTGTGACAGACAGGTCGGTGGCCAGTTCAGGGCATGGAATCTTAGAGTTGGAGGAAGCTTATCAGTTTTGGGGGACAGCTTCCTATCCAGTTTGGATTTTTTCCTTCTATAACAGTCTAACATTTGTCTTCCAGTCTCCATGGAAGATATAGATCGACAAGGAGCTTCTTACTACAGACGTCTATGCATGGCTTACCTGTTGACCTCATCCCACTCACCTTGACTTTCACTTTTGGCTTTTATTGAATATTTTTTCTGTTCTGTTTTAGCCCTACACCTACTTGAAGGTACTGCTGTTTTATTTCCCCTTTGTATATTATTCTCTGGGATAGTACTTTCTTTTATTCTCATAAATTTCATTTATGTCATTTCTCACTTTTCACCCTCTGAAGCCACCTTAGTTTGTCAGCGTCCCTCATGTCAGGAGGTACTTCCCAGAGGAGGTGGTTTCATTGGGACAGAGTGTAGTATTGTCAGCTGGGGTGGCTAGCTCTTTAATTTCCCAACGCAATGCATTCTGCCACCCTGAATCCAGGGGCACAGGGTCCTAGATTTCCTCACCCCAAATGGTTGACTTCTTGCAACATTTCTTAAAAACTTTTAGTAGTTATACATTGTTGTTGGAATAAAGTTCAGACTTACTTGCCTAAATTACATGCTTTCCAGAATATATCTTGGGTCAGGACTTCCCATACTTTGTTAGAGGAATATTAGGTATGTCAAATGCTAACAGGTGCTTGCTTTCACCACCAGCTCTCCCCCCAGGGGAGTGGGAATTCTGTCATTAAATAAATTGGAAAACACAGCTTACTAGATTCACCTCCTGCTGATTCGTAAGGCACCTTTGCATGTTAAAGGTTTTCAGAGGCCCTGTAGTAACTGTAGTAGTTCGCTGTGTTGCTATAGTTACCGCAAACCGGGTGGCTTAAAACAACAGATTTATCATCTCACAGTTATGTAAGTCCAAAATCAAGGTGTAGCTCAGAGAGGTGTCCCCTTCAGAGTCTCCTAGGGGAGAATATGTTCCTTTCCTCTTCCAGCTCCTGGTGGCTGCTGGCATCCCTTGATCTGTGGCCACATCACTCTAATCTCTGCTTCTGTGGTGACATGGCCTCCACTTCTGTCTGTGTGAAATCTCCCACTGCCTTTCTCTTGTAAGGACACTTGTGATTGCATTTAGGGCCCACCCAGATAATCCAGGATAATCTCCCCAATGCAAGATCCTTAACTTCATCACATCTGCAAAGTCTATTTTACAATATAAGGTAACAGTCACAGATTTCAGTGATTAGGACGTGGCAATGTCTTTGGAGGCCATTTTTAGCTGGTGCAGCAAACAAACAGCTGATCACCTTTATTAGTTCATGACGAAAGAGCATTTAGCTTAAGCTTTCCACACCCATTCTTCCCTGCACCCAGCTTCTTGGCTCGTTCATTTGCTACATTTATCTTTTTCTATCCAGCTCAAGTCTTTTCTCCTCTTTCACTGTGTCTTCCTGAGTTCGGACTTCCTTCATTTAATTACAAAGTAATTTGGTTTAATTAATTAATTAGTTAATTAAAAGATACAGGGTCTCTGTTGCCTGGACTAGAGTGCAGTAGTGTCATCATAGCTCACTGCAACCTCAAACTCCTGGGCTCAAGGAAGCCTCCTTACCTAAGCCTCCTGAGTAGCTGCAACTATGGTTTATATTTTTTAACACATTAAAATGCAGTGTACATTTCTTGTCTCATCTCTCATTAAACTGTGTGTTGTCATTGGATTTTCAACAATGTGGAATAGTGGGTAAGAGTTTCTGGAGTCAGACTGAGTTGAAATCCTTGTTCCTGAGTTAATAGCTCTGTGTTTTTGGATAAGTCACTTAATTGCTTCTTTCTCTGTTCCATTATCTGTGATATAGGGATAATTAGAGTAAATACTTTAAAGAGTTGTGAGAATTACATAAATTAATAAATGCAAACTGCTGAGAGCATGTCCTTTCATAGCACAGTCCAAAATGATAGACATAAGTCATAAATAGCTATTGAACAATTAAAATTTGGCTAATGCACCTGAGGAACTGAACTTTTAAGCTGTATGCCTTCTCTCCGTGGCAGAACCCTATTATACAGTATAGCACAACATAACAAATACAGAGGTTTCCTAGCCCACAAAAGTGAGTTTTACCAGCTGAATCTAACTCCACGTGCCACACTCCAGTGAAATCAGCATTCTTTGTACTCACTAGGAGCTCTGCTTGTCTTCAGTGACTTACAATACTTATAACACTTGATCTGTCCTGGGGCTGAGTATTAGTTACCTTTATTAGTTTAATGATCTGCAGCTTTCTGGGTAAATGCTTACAAATCTCTGCATTTATACTCTTGTACATATGCTTGAATTTTGTCTGTTTTTCAGTGGTTTTAAGTTACCCAATCGTAGTTCTTAATTTGCATCTTTCTTCAGTGATTTACGATGTTTTCCGCATGGTGGGGACTCTTGTAGAGCAGTTCTGAAATGCATCAGGGAACTGATAAGTGGAATTTCTATCATAACATGTACATATTTCAATAACAGTCTTAACTGTATCATACTAATTAATTATATCCTTGAAAGAAATTGGGTTAATAAGAGCAAGAATATTTGTCAGTAGTAAAACTCTGTGTGAAATCAATAGTGACATTTTGGTTAGCCACCTGTTGAATGTACACTAAAATGGGGAAAGGTATAGTCACCAATATTTGTGTATCCTTTTGTTATACTTATGACCTTTTAGAGCCATAAACAAAAGAACGTTTGTTTTACCTTCCTGCCTGAGCCAGGACACAAATTATAAAAAGAAATGTACAAGGAAACATTAATAAATCAGGCAAATACTAAAATTTCATAATTCTTCTCTTCTACAGTGTTTTCTTTTCAAATTTAACATTTTTCATTAAGCATGGCCTTGAACACTGGACAAAGTGCAGTTCTGTTTTAGAGTACCTGCAAAAAAGTCATTTCCTCTATAAATCACTTCAGCGATTAGAACTATGTAAGCATGGACTTTGCAAAGAAACAGACTTTAATTGTATGCACTGTCACTCTGAGAGATAGTGAGAAAGGGGAAGGGAAAGCGTGAAAAACGCTGTTTTCCAAATTTGTACAGTTTTAATTTTTATATGTGTATAGTTATTTACTGCAAAGAGGTTATTATTTAAGCATGCAGTTTATTGGTAATATAGTACCTACAGACCTATACAAATCTTTATCAATGTATTTGGAACCCTGAGTTGTAAAAACTTTCAGTTAGTGTATTGTTCTAAACTTGAAAGGAGTTATTCACCCTAGCACTGAACTGGCCAGTTAGGCAGATCTTTTAAAAGGATTTTGACAGGGATATGCTTCTTGTATTTCCTCTGTTTTTTCCCAACCTTGATTTCATGCTCAAGTGTGGTGATTTATTTCTCCAGGGCACTGTACCATCCAGTATAGAAGAGGTCATTGTGGTAGTATTTCAAAGCTTTTCTTTGATCCACAAAGCCTTGCCACCTTCTGTCCATGACTCATGCATCTACTGTTGTTCCCTGAAAGCAGGACATTTTGATTAGCTCTATAGGTTACCTGGTTATTATTCTCATCCTGTCCACGTGTGAGTGTGTTGATGTATGTGAAATCTGGAGGTCCTAGCCAATGGTGAAGCATAATCCTATCTAGGCCAGGAAATGCCTGGCTTCCCAGATACTTCTCAGAGCAGGGACTAAATCTCTTATTTCCTTCCTGTTCCACTGTTCTGTAACACCTATGGCCCAAGTGGGTGTTGGATATCCACTAATTTGGCTCATTTTCCATTGTTTATAATTCTATGGAAACCAAATTTTATATTCAAATATCTCTGTGCCCATCATTATGGAGTCATAGATCCTTTTAGTGAAGCAAATTTGCCATACAAATAATTCATTACAAATGTACAAAGTTTAAATTCTTGCTCTACCTACTATTAGACCTTGAGCAGGTTACTTAGTCTCAATTCTCCTCAGTTTCCTCATTTGTAAAATGGAGGCAATAACAGTGCCAACTACGTGGGGTTATCCTGAAGATTTAAAAAGTTAATGAATGTAGAACACTTAGAGCATATCTGGCGTATAGTGAGTATGCAAGTGCACACTATTGCTCTTACTATTAGCATCATCATTTGTAGTAATAAAAGGTCACATTAGGATTTTTTTTTCTGAGGGATAAAAACTTCAGCATGAGTGGCAAAGAATGGGAGAGAGGAAGAGAGAAAAATAGTTTATATTAAAGAAACTTACAATAAAAAAGAAAGAAAACCAGTGGGATACAGTATTCATTGGGCATACTTTTATTCATGTGGAAGTGAACAGGTGGACTTACCTTTGACGTATCTACGTTATGTACCACTCAGCACACACATAAGCTGTTAATAAGTGCCTTTGGATTTTCAGATGCTTCTCAACTAATGATGGGGTTGTCTTGATAAACCCTTCATTAAGCTGAAGATAAAGTCAAAAGTATGTTTTCGATTTACAATGTTTTCAATTTATGATGGCTTTATCAGGACGTAGCTCCATTGTTAGTCAAGGAACATACTAGATATGTATTGCTTTTGCATCATCATAAAGTTGAAAAATCATAAGTGGAACCATTGTAAGTCAGGGATTGTTGTACTTTTGAGGCTTTTCAAACATTTCTAGGACTATATGTGTTGGAGTATTTATGTGTGTTGTCTTTCTCCTAATCTAATTAAAAATTATCTTTCTATACCTTAACAACTGCTTCCTTTCTAACTGCTTGTTTTAAACCCTATAGTCCCATTTTCCTTATAGCATTTGCCTAAATTACAGAAATTTATTTTAATATGTTGAAGTAAATGTCATTACAAATACTAGGTTGTACAAATATGCCTGGAGTTCACATTTTGGTATTTGCATTGTTTCTTGTTAAACTGAGGGTTTAAAATAATCATTTGCAACATGAAAGGAACTGAAAATCTGCTGACCCGCTTTGAAGTATCAGTTTTTGAGTGACTTTATTGGAGAAGAAAATTCGTCAATTTTATACATGTGACGAAAACAAAACAATTGGCAAAACACAGCCTACTAAAAAAGTAGGTAAAGTATACATAATTCCCTGAAGAAGTAATATATAAGGTTACAGTCACCAAACACTCTTCAGTTTTAATACTAGTCAAAAAATGAAGAAAGATTCTTCAGTGTTCCATGAAGGCTAAGAAAAAAAAAAAGAGAGAAAAAATAAATAAAGAAAGTTCATTTTTTTAACCTCTCAAATTGGGAAAAATATTTTTTAAAATTAATCTTTAAGGTCATTTCTTCCTTCTTTGATTTTTTTTTTTTTAATGTGTAAATCTTTTTTCTTTTCAAACTGACCATGGACCTAAAACTTAACATTGTAACCTCATGAAACAGTATGTTTAGGGGAGAGAATTCTGTGTCATGGTATATTAATAGAAAGGATGATGGAAAGTATCCGGCATCTTTCTAAAGCATGGATACCTGAATTAGCCTCACATTCATCCTTCTTTCGTGGAAGGTGTTGTGTCTGGCTGCAGGGCCATTATTGCTTCTTGATGTGTGTGAGGTATATGTGTAACCTCTGAGCACCTGCTTGGAAGCTCTTTTTTCTTGAAAAGAAGGAAGGGGTGGTTGGGTAGATTATCTTAGCTGCTGGGCACAATCAATTCTTTATTATTCACAGGTTGTTGATCACATTTCTGGATTGCTGTGCTCCTCTCTAGCAGGAGGTAAATCAAAGGAAGTGAAAGTCAGTTCTTTGATGATAGCAGCTTTTATGGGGAAGTACTTTTAAACTTTAACGACTATAGGAGATGGGACTTATTTATATGTTTTAAATATTGTTGGTGTCCTCATTTCCTCTCTACCAATCGGTTAATTATTGTTCTATTGATAATTATTGGCTCTGCTCTTGTTCTTCACTCTGGTAAGGCATTAGTGTGTTTTCCTTGGTTTTCAACCATAGTCATTAGTCCAATCTCTGCATTTTAGATGTTTGCTCAGTATTTTTTAGTGCAAAATTATGAGGTCTGGAGTCCAGAGAACTGGTTTTTGTTTTTATTTTTTTGGTGCAAGTTCTGCTACTTCCTATCTGTGACTGTACACTAAACATTTACCTGTTTTGAATCTCAATTTCCTGATCTGTAAAATGAGAGAGTTGGATTAATTTATCCCCATGGTCTTTTGAATTCTGTGAGTCTGACAGATTTTATCCAGTGATTTCTGCAAGAAACATGAGCTGGATGTAAATACTTTTCGAATGTAGTCTGCCTCTGGATTCTTCACAGTGGTTAAATCGTGGAAGTTTTCATTCAGATTCAAAACAGCATTCTCTATTAATCATTGGGGTGTTTTTATTTCTCTTATTGGAGGTCCAGATTACCTTGATATTGTACTTGTGATTAGCTGGAAAGATGCTTTTTTAAAAAAGTAATTAGAATACATAGAGTTAAAGAGCATAAATGGCAATGCAAATGAGCGCTTTCTCTTCTTGTAGAAGGGGTATTCTACTTCCTGTTGCTTGAGATGATCTAAACAAAGACATTCGTTTTATTAGTGACATGGTTTCTTTAGCCTAATACTACTTACCTTATCTTGTTCAAAGAAGCTGCCAAAGGGTGCTTAAGTAGAAACATACAATATGATTTAGCCTACAGTTCAGAGGGGCTGGCTTCTCAAATTGCTTAAAAGAAAATTCCCTTTTCATTTATTTGCCTGTCTGGGCTATACATGGATCCATGTTGGAAGAGAGAAAAGAAATACTAGTCTCTCTCTGCTGCGGGAGGATGGCGTGCCCTGGCACGCATATGTTTGGGCAGTGTGTTTGTGGATGTGAGGGTCGGCTGACAAAGAAGGGGGAAACTTTCTGTGTTTCCTTCAGCTTTTTATAGTTGTGGAATTTTAGTTTTCATACTATAGTTAAAATATGATTCTATTAATTTCTGAAATTACTCTTAGTTTTTATGTGACTATTTGGAACATTTCTGAGTACTCCATGGAAAGTGAGGGCCCCCTCCCCTGAAGAACAAGGTGGGCATTAGGAACACTGAAACCTGGCCCTTTTGAACCTGGGCAAGGGCCCTGCCCTTTCAGCCTCAAAGGCAACATGCAACTACCCCCAATCCAAATTTACCTCCAGACAACACTGAACTACTTCACGGGCAGTGCTGCACGTGCCCAAAACTGAGACCTGGGAAAACCTCAGGCACTATATCCTTTCTCTCTCCGCTGAGTATTCTAAAATTACATGACTTTTCTGCATTTGGGTCTCTTGGTTAAAACTGGAAGCACTGTTTAATCCATAAAACACCCTGTAATGGAAAATGACTACATCAGTTTGGTTTGAAAATGAATCCTTTATGGTCTTTGATTATTTTGTTGGGTTTTGATTTGTTTTGGTAGGTCCCAGGTAGAGGAGGGTGAGGAAGGAGATTATTTCCTATTTCAACATGATGGAAGCCTTGTATTCTAGTCCTGGCTTTGTCTGTCACTAGCGTGATACTAGGCAATTCAACTAACCTCTCCACGTCTTAGTTACCTGTGATGCCAAATGGCTGCTTAACTTCTAGCTGAGTTCTTATAAGAGTAGGATAGAAAATATTTCTGTGTCTTGAAAATGTTAAAGCCATGGTGATTGCTTAAAACTATGTGGCATTTAATATGAAATGGATACCCTTAATAACCAAGTATAAAATTAAATTTTAAAAGGTCACATTGGGACATTATCTTTTTTTTTTTGAGACAGAGTTTCACTCACTCTGTTGCCTGAGCTAGAGTGCCATGGCGTCAGCTTAGCTCACAGCAACCTCAAACTCCTGGGCTCAAGCAATCCTGCATCAGCCTCCCGAGTAGCTGGGACTATAGGCATGCGCCACTATGCCCGGCTAATTTTTTATATATATACTTTTAGTTGTCCAGCTAATTTCTTTGTATTTTTTTTAGTAGAGACGGGGTCTTGCTCTTGCTCAGGCTGGTCTGGAACTCCTGAGCTCAAATGATCTGCCCGCCTCGGCCTCCTAGAGTGCTAGGATTACAGGCGTGAGCCACCACACCAGGCCAACATTATCTTTCTAATTAAAAAGTTTTCTGTAACAAGGATTGAACCCAGGCAGGAATTTATACCAGATTAATTGTGTTCATAGTGAACAAGTTGGAGATTTAGTTTATTCGTTCATTGTTTTCAGAAGAGTCAAGTGTCAGAACTTAATGTTAGTTGCAGGTTCTTAGTAGCTGTGACAGTTTAGTCATTAGTCTGATTGGACCATTCTCTATCAGCCCTGTGCATCAAGAGGAGGCAGAAACAACCATCCCAGTGGCTTGGCGGACTTCTGCCTGCTCAGATACCATATCTCCCCTGGAGTCCCCCAGGGACCTGGGAAGAGGATGAGGGGGAGGCCAGCTGGGCCCCCAGTGCCGGAGACCAGGAGCCCTCGCTTACTGGGCTTGTTTCCCACTCATTGTGCAGCCCGGGCCCTATCACTTGAGAGGCTTGGCAAGGAAGCAAGGAGGAAGCGGGTGCCCCTGCTGGTTCAGAATGTTCCAGTGTGGTTGGAAAGTTAGAGAAGTGGCCTGGGTGAGAAGAACAAGACCTTATTGACAGGGTTCAGTCCTGGTCAGGTCTGTTTCACATCAGCTTTCTAAATAATCACAGCTCTCCCCACCCCAGGGATCTCTAGCATGTTCACCTCCGCCTTTTTTTTTTTTAAAAACATTTCATGCAACTGTGGTAGAGCACAAAGCATTTTAACTTTTTATCCCAAGAGAATTATAAAACATAAATAGTATAGTCTTGCCTGCTTCAAAACAACATCAAAACTTTATACTTTCAACCTACTGTCAAATTATTATTCATTGCAAATATTTTTCTGTTAAGCTGTTTTCTCATTGATTGATTTATAGGGCTACTGATTATTCTAACATTGACAGTGGTCATGTAGACGAACCTGGCTTGTCCTGGCCTGAATTGGCTAGTCTCATTATCTGACTTAGTTTGCATATTAGATATGTAAAAACTGTGAAAATTGTAAGGATAGGGTAAAAAGGAATATGCCAAACAATTTATCTTCTCCACATTAGTCTATAAACCAGAATATTTATGTTAAAAAGTTAGAAGAAAATCTGCTGGAGGTTTTAATGAACCACAGAATGTGTCCCTTGTATGCTTTGCCTTGTCATTCTGCCTGAATTTATGCATGACTTCTGCATTAATGTAGTAAACACTCGCTTGGCAGCCCTGTCATTTTCAGGACCCATAGGGTGTCTCCAATTCCAGCTTTCAGTTAAGTAAAGATAATAATAAGGCTTGCTTCATTTTTTTTTTTTTTCCTGGAATATCCAGTAGGAACTTTTTAAGCTCAAAGGGATATTTTAAGCTTATTCGAACTGAAGAAACTAAAGAAAATCCAAACATCCACAACTACTTTTGAGGACACAAATTTCCATTTTTAAGTCCAGATGAGATGGAGGGGGACCTCTCTCTTGGGCTAAAAGCTGAAGAGCAATTATAGGATTGATTGCAAAATGTCTACCCAGTTCATTTTCTGAGAGAGGCTGGCCACTGTTTATAGTACCTATAGAATGGTGATTTCTCAACTTTTACCTCTTAAAAGTTTAATTAGATGTCTCTCACACTTTCTTTCCCTAAAAGTGGAACATGAAATAGTTTTAATAAAGACCTTCACCAGAAAATTTTAAAAGAATTATTAAAATTCAGTTGAGAATCTCTATCTTTAGTTAGGCATCTTCATGTTATTAACTATATGATTTAAGATTAATAAAAATGAAGTATTTATTATTTTATGAAAATTACTATCCTCTTTTTTTAAAAATTCCATATGTGTATGTGTGTACATATATGGTGATAATAATACAAATCTGATCATTGCCCCCAGCCCTGACCTCGAAACCCTTTAAAGCTGTAAGTGACTTTCCAAAACCCTTGGTTTAGCATTCAGCGCCTGCCAGTGCCTAGAGACCAACCCCCCAAAGGCGCTTACCTTCCTCCACTGTCCCCTGGCCCTCCCCACTCCACCATGGAGTGCCAGCAGCCCCTCACATTTGCCCTTCCTCTCCCCAATCTCTTCTAGCTCCCATCTTTTCCCTTCCCAATGATTCCTTTTTTACAACCCCCCCCCCCCCGAATTAGTAAGATTTCTGTTTTATGTTCCTGTAGCACCAAGGCATTCTGGTTTTTGCCCACATATTTTGCATAGTTTGCAGCTAGTGAGTGGCAAAACCTAAACCCAAAGCCACCTGATTGTGGAGCTTCATGTTCTCTCTGTTACCACGTATTACTTCCCTGGATTTCAGTTTCTTCCTCCGTCTTCAGTGAGCTCAAATGATATACTATTTGTGAAAATGCTTTGTGTATAGTGGAACTCCATGTGGTGTTTATTGGCATTATTGGTATTATTTTTATTTTGGTTGCCATGATCCTTAATTTAAGTTCATGTAGCCTTTTAAATGCTTTTCTTAAAATTCTCAGTCTAGGCTACCTTTCTATACCAGTCATGATGGGACTGACGTTTTTCATTTTGTTTTCCTCTTCCCAGGATGGTTCATACTTGGCCGAGTTCCTGCTGGAGAAAGGCTATGAGGTGGGTGACTCAGTGGACAAGCAAGCTCAGGATGGCGGAATGGCTTGGACACACTGGCCGCACGCTTCCTTTGCTGCTGTCCTCCTGTGTGTGTTTTCCACTGAAACTCTGATAACAAATCAGAATCCAGGGAAGAATGTGCCTTCGGGCTTGTGGTCCTGCCAGCTCATTGTGCTGTTTATCTGCTGGTGAGCACTGGTGGCTCCCGGCACCTCAGTGTTCAGCCTCTTCACAAGCTTCCCACATTCTCTGATAAAGCAGCTGCCTGTGCAAGCTGAAGCTGTAATGTTGTTAGGGTTAATTTATGATGTAATGTGTTACATAAAAAAGTCCCACTCACAGTGAAGTCACTTAATTCAGAAATTGCACAGAGCAATAAAACCCAAGCTGATCTTTGGCAAGCTTGAATGAAATATTTACACCTGGAGGGTTTTGCTTTCTAATAGGCAGCCGTATATTTTATGGAAGCTGAAACTTAGGTTTGCTGCTGTTGGTGTTGTTGTCATCTTCAACATTTTCTCCCTTTCTTAAAAGAAACAAGAGTTTTATATATTAATTTTGATGTAGCTCAGTGTATACATCTTACATTTTTAAGAACCATTTTTCAGATATATACATA
Source organism: Cheirogaleus medius (assembly GCA_008086735.1). NCBI lineage: Eukaryota > Metazoa > Chordata > Mammalia > Primates > Cheirogaleidae > Cheirogaleus > Cheirogaleus medius. The sequence continues at coordinate 1,761,997 of VBSM01000373.1, read as the reverse complement.
TATATAAATTCATACTGTACAGAGAGCAAAAACCTTTGCAGTGACCCATATGCTCTGACCTACTTTGTGGATGTTTATATAGATAATTTTGGATTGTCTATTTATTCCAATCGGAGGTATATTGTTTCAAAAATGTGTAGTTGGGGCAAATGAAAAAATTACAGCAAGGAATTTGGCATCAAAATGCCAACAGCTTTTGAAGAAAAGGAAATTAATTTTCTTTAAGTTCATAATCTTTTCTTAGAGTCTTGACTTTTAGACTTTAAGAAGTAATAGCAGATGTGTTAGGTCCTCCTGTGCTCTTATCTAATAGCTAGTTCTATATCTTGTGATAATATCAAAATAAAACAAATGTATTTATTGAGAGTACACATGTACACATATGTCCGTATGGATATGTTGCTGTAATAATTAAGAAAGGAACACATATCTACAGAATAGAGAGATTTAGAATAAATTATTAAGTAGTACAAACAGTTGGTTTTAGGGAAAGACTGATATTTATTTAGGCTAGATTAACCTAATGCCTTAATAAATATTAAAAGAAAAGGTTTGGCAGAGAGATGTCTGTACTGTGTTTCAGATGTTTGGGAATAACTGAGAGATGTTTGGTGGCTACAGAGGAATTACTGACATGGTTGCGTATCAAATGAACCAAGAAAAGAAGCTAACTGAGCAGTAGTCACTGCAGTTATGAAGAGCAAGGTGGCATGTCAGAAGTGATGCTGAAATTGCGTGGTTGTTCAGATCTACTTCTAGGAGGTTGTGGGGGATAGTGAAACTGGAGATGAGGTTAGTGGCAACAGGCAGTATTTGTATCTAGTCCAGAGGACAAGGGAGTGTGGCCTTGTGCTGCAAGAATGGGTGGATGAGTGAGAGGGAAGGTTGGAGGTGTAGATATTAACCATTTTCAGGCAAATGATGCTGTTAGTGTTACTGGAAAAGGCTAAGAAGACACACATGGAAAAGCAAACCTCCATTTAGATGTCTCTTGTTAAGGAACTACCAGACTTCAGAAGACAGGTGGGATGAGAGATTTGGAAATAGATGTAATGAGAACCTGGGGCTGTCTGGTGAGCTGCACATGTTTTTTTGATATTTCAAATTGTAAGAGTAGATCTGATTCTGATACAAAAAGACAATATGGCACTTGATTAAATCAAAAAGCTGCAAAGCAAAGGGAAATAATCAACAGAGCAAATAGATGACCTAAAGAATAGGAGAAAATATTCACAAACTACACATCCGATAAAGGGCTGATATCCATAATTTACAAAGAACTCAAATCAGCAAGAACAGAACAAATAACCCCATTAAAAAGTGGGCAAAAGATATGAACAGAAGTTTTTCAAAGAAGACAGAAAAATGGCCAACAAACTTATGAAAAAATGCTCAACATCACTAATCATCAGGGAAATACAAATTTAAATCACAATGAGATATCACCTTATGCCTGTCAGAATGGCTATTATTGAAAAGTCAGAAAACAATAGATGCTGGTATGGTTGCAGAGAGAAAGGAACACTACTTATACACTGTTGGTGGGACTTCAAAATTAGTACAACCTGTATGGAAAACAGTATGGCAATTCCTCAAAGAAATAAATATAGACTTACCATTTGACCCAGCAATCCTAGTACTAGTATCAGCCCAAAAGAAAAGAAGTCATTTTATCAAAAAGATATCTGCGCTCAAATGTTTATTGCAGCACAATTCACAATTGCAAAGATGTGAAATCAACCTAAGTGCCCATCAATACATGAGTGGATTAATAAAATGTGGTATATATACACTACAGAGTACTACTCAGCCATAAAAAGAGATGAATTAATGTCTTTTGCAGCAGTTTGGATGGAACTGGAAAAGTATCTCAGGAATGGAAAAACAAACCACATGTATTCTCTAATAATTTGGAAATAATTGATAGGCACAAATGGGCACAGAGATAAGTAAAAGTCATTGGAAATCAAGAAGTGGGGAGGGAGAAAAACAGGAAAGGTAAAAACCTATCCAACAGATACAATGAACACTGTTCAGGTGATGGGCACACTAATACCCTGACTTAAGCATGATAAAAGCTATCCATGTAACAAAAACATTTGTACCCCCTTAATATTTTGAAAAAAAAAAAAAAAAAAGACAATAGTAGGCCCACTTGGCAAATCACAGTTAATGGGAAGAATTTATCACTGAGACAATAATTGGCAAGAGAAGACGGGTTCAAGAGTGAGATCAATAAATTGTTAGAGGGAAACATGACTGCCAATATAGGAGAAAGGTACACAGCCACAAAGCATAAGCAGAAATGAGTCCTCCTCATAGTACAGGGGAAATATGAGCTCTCTACATACAGTGAGAGTGACAGTGTGTTTATCTGCATTGTATTCAATTTTAATAGGCTGCTGTCCTCAATGTTAAGACACTGATTTAATTGGAGAATAAACCATTAGGAGGAATGTGATGGTGGCACAGGCTTTATCTTTTTGTGTTTAGGTGAAAGTAAATGTTAGAGTGATTTTTCTGATAGGCTGCACTGGGAAATTTCTAGAATTACCTGCCATAGTCCCTGGTTACTCAAGACCATGAGTAAAAGAACAAGGTTGGTAGAGTGCATGAAGCGAGCTGAGAGAGGTACATACCTGTTCACACCTGAACTCAGAGAGTCAATGTCTGCAGTTTTGACTGAGTATAGACTTCTGCCTCAGCAGGTTCTCAGCCTTTAGTGTGCATCACAATCTTTCATAGGCCCCGTTAAGACACAGAAGGCTGATTCAGGGGTCTGGGAATTGTCCTTTCTAATGTCCCCAGGTGTTGCTGTTACAGTTTGCCAGATAGAGAACCACTGCAACTAGAAGTCCAAATGGGATCAGGTGACAGATTTAATCATATGGTGAAGATGGACAAGGTACCTTAAGGTATTTTAAATTTTAAATTTGTGAGGCTTTGCTTCCTCGAGCTATCATGTTGTTTTGAATCTAGTCTTTGTATAAGGCATATCAGAAAGATCAGGGACAACTGAAAACAACATACTTTGAGGTAGAAAAGTGAAAGCCAGGAACAAATAAACACTGTGAAGAAGAGGCTTGATGCTGAGTCTGAGTTGTTGTTCTCAGAAGAGAGAGAGCAAACTTTGATTGGCTAGCAGTGGCAAGGTCAGCCTTTTGTTGAGGCTGGGGAAGCATTGATGATTAATACATGGAGAGTGGAGCCAGGTTGGTGGGGTGATGATGAGGAGATGCAATGGTCAGGAACAGACCCTGTGTGTAGAATTAGCGTCACACAGTGAGACAGTGCTTTACATTTTCTTTAGTCAAAGAAGCAAAATAAAAGTCCAAAAAGCTTAGCTAACTTTAAAGCAAAAGTATTTGTGGATGACTTGAAAAGGAATAGCAGATACTACTATACTGATTAGTTATGGTTAATTCCCTTGTAATGACCTCACATGCTTTTAGATTCCTGAAGCTGTGGGGCCTGGCATCAAATGTGGTTGCTGAAATCCACATACCTGATCATCCTCTGAATGAACCATTTAAAGTGAAAAAGTAAAGGATTGTTTTATCCCTGGTCCAGTTCTCATTGAGAAGAGACTCAAAGGTTTAAAATGACAGTTTTTAATGCTGCTTTTTTCTTGAATTTTGCTCAGAATTAAACATTTAGTAGAGTATAACAAGAATGGATCTAACACTTGTTGAGTACCTAGAAATGTCATCTCATGATGAGGAAAACCAAGAATATTTGGGTTTTATGGAAAGTCACCCTTTAAATACTTTGTATACTTAATTCTACACATTGCTGAAGCTCAAAGGATCGTTCTCCTTTATACCCTGTTGAGCAGCGCAAGACAAGTGGGTGGACAAGGTGGTCCAGCTCGCTGTGGCAAGGGAGCCCTTAACTTGGGTGCTGGGTAGCTGTGTCTTAATCCTCCTCTGCCACTTTCTGGCTTTGTGGTCTTGGATATGTCACTTGACCCCTCTGAGACTTAATTTCTTGGTCTGTAAATGGAGATGATAAGCACACCTATATCTTGAGGTGGTTGTGAAGATTAGATAAAACAATACATGGGAAACAGCCCAGTGGATCTCTGTGGAATTCATGAGACTTATTGATCAAGAGTGACAGAGTGACACAGTGTCTGATATGGACAAGCTAGTGGACACAGGTCTTGCAGAAGGCTGCTTAGTCCAATTCATTAATTAGTATTACTGAATAGCAGGCATGGTCTGTTGCCGAGGATGCTAGAGCTAAGCACTTCCTTCCCCCTCATGTGAGAAAAAGGAAAATGGACAGAAGTAAAGCTTTTCATGAAAGCACATTCTATTAATAGTTTTAAGTGCCTTCCCAGTGCCTTTGTTAGCATATAAGCCAACAACATACTTCCGTACCCATTTTGCATTGAGTACAGAGGAAAACCAGAGAAATAAAAGACAAAGTTGAACCTTTTAAAAGCTAAAATCTGGGAATAATATGAAAAATCTATATTAAATAACTTGGTAAAACTACAACACAGCGTATCAGACTTTAAAATAAAAAAATAGGTAAATTGTGGGTTTTCCTTCCAGGAAAGGAACTATATAACCACCAGCTCTGATGTGAATTGTCAGAATAGAAAAGAAATGGGATATTGAAGGATTGTCCATTTGTTATCTCTGAGAAATTATTTGTTAGAACATGGAGTTCCTACACTTTTTCTTGATCTATGAGAATCCTTGAAATATTTTTTTTTCTTATCCCAGAAGCCTTGAAGCTTTGATTTGAAAAAAGACAAAGCTTTTTATGGATTTCATTTTGAAACAACAACTCAGTAGAGTGTTATCAGACTCGACCAAGCCTGTCCTTTAATGCTACCACTTACTAGCTATTTGATCTCAGGCAGTGTCCTCATCTGTAGAATGGAAATATAGTAAGATAATAGTAATAATAAGATAAAAGTAATAGTAAGGTTGTTGTGAGATGAAGTGATTTAATATGTACAAAGAATGGTGTCTCGTATGTGGTCACTGATGTGTAAATGTTGGCAATTAATATTATCTAGATAATCTATACTTTTCAAAATGAGAGTAGCGTCAACCATGTCATGGAGGCATCCTTGCCTTCAAGAGAAATCTAGACACTAAAGAATTTTAAATCCAGTGGTAATAATTTTCCATTTTCTTGATCGTAATAAATAATAAATCATTTCTGTTATATTGCCTAATCTGATTCTAGGTTTTGAAATCAAACCAACTTTGTTTTGACATTAAGAAAACTTGAAATTTTCCTTTTCATCACCTACTTAAATGGAACATGAAATTTATCAAAAACCCCCTTCGTTTATTAAGACCTCAGTTTTTCAGAATTATATTTGGTCTCGCACTACTATATTTAATAGCAATTTTGATTAAGTTTGTATAAAGTCAGATTCAACTTACTTTTCTGTTTGGTTTCCTAACTCTTTATCTCTTTTTCTCCCAAATCCTTATAAAAACAAACAAAGAAGCCCTACCCACCTCCCTTTTGTAAAGAGAAAGCTGCTAATCTCAAATTCTTAACTAGATTATGCAGTTTGCACACATTTTGGCTTGTTTTAAAGTTTGTATTTCACCTGTCTCAAAAGGAGACAGACTCAGCTTTCATTAGGTCTTAGAATAATACCTGCTGTCATGGATTAAGCATTTGGCAGATCTTTCTTTCCCTGTATACACATACCAAAATTTGGGAATTAGGGGAAATTAAAATACTTTTTTTTAATTAGTAAAAGCAGCTAGTACTTAATGCTTTTGATTCTAAGTGTGACAATTAAGTTCTATTATACTGATTGGTTGTAAGTTTGTGTGGTTGTCTGCTTTTCACATTGACTCAATCAAGATCATTTAATATTTTTATCAAAGCCTTTTATGTTTAGATGGGCTGTTGCAATATTTTGTGACTTCCCCAGAATTCAGCAATCAAGAGAAGATAGCTTAAACAATATTATTCTTTTCATTGTCAAAAGTTAAATTATCTGTTTTTAGAGCATAGAAATTCTTTTTATTCAATGAAACAAAGTATTTACATCTAAGAAATCTGTATTTTAGAAATCACTTGGTAGTAAATGCCAATTTTGCTATATATATAAGTATATATGTGAAATTGCTTTTTATTAAACAAAATAAAGTTTGTAGAGCAGTTCAACTTTACAATTAAGTTAACAACTTGAAAAATTGGAGCTCAGGAAGTAGAATAAACTCTAAGCTTAATATTAGTGTTGTTTTCTCCACTTCTAAATTAAGAAATGGATATGTATAGCCAAATCTCAATTTAACGTTTCCTAGATTTTATTTAATGTTTGCCTCCTAAAATGTCAACCAAATTTGCATGTTCCCTTCTTAAAATATTTTCATGTTTACCAACTTTTCTTGGGTTTCGTTCTTTTGGAGAAGTGTTGATGAGTGCTTTTCTCCTTGGCTAAAGCAACAAACTAACAGAATTACTAATTGTGGGCATGTTGTATCCTTTGCAGAAGTCAGTTTCTCATGTATGCCATATAAAATGATGATGACTTTTTTTTCTATTTGAAAGAAAGTCTTAAGTGCTTATAATTTCCTCCTTGCATTTGGAATATTTGAGTCATGCCAAGAATTAATTTTGGTTTGAAATAGACAGAAAACGATTGAGTTAAAATATAGAAGTGTATTCAGCTGCAAATGAACCTATCCAGCATTAGAAGGAACACTTCTAAAATAAGTCAAGGATTAAAACTGCCACCAGTAGAACTGGAACTTGGACAGCTGGTGACATAAGCTGGTGTTAGCATTGGCAGTACAAAGGGAGTAATCTTGACACAAGAAGGAAGTGTGACTAGGACTGGAACAATTTCTCTTATGTATATGACACAAATGATCTTTTCTTCAATATCAGACAGGTATGCATTCCTGTCCCAACAACGTTTTTCCCCTCATACCTACCATGGTTAAGTCAAGATAAAAATTATTTTAAAAATCCTCTCTTCATTTGAGTTTCTTTATGTCTTAAATTCAGTAATATATAAGTCTCGTCTCTGACTCATACTATTGAGCTTTCTGACTTTTCCACACAGCTGCATAATAGAAACTGCTCTCTGACAATATCTATGGCTCCAGAAATATATAGAATAGATAAAAAGTGCTATACCTCTGAGGATGCTGGTAAGATGTGATGACCTCATGCTCTGTGTTAAACAGGCCACAAGCTGTTTTACTGATACAACCTCACATAATCTGTCTTCAGTTTCAAATGGAAGAGATATTTTTGTCAGCAGTTAGGCTGTAAGTGTGTGTGTTTAGAAAAGGAGATATTTGAGTATCTACAACTAAGTCACATAATTATCTAATTACTTTGTTGAGATTGGCGGTAAAACCACTGGAGAAAGATGGAGGTTGAGTGTTGGTAGCTGGTGAGCAGTGGCTGGGGAGAAAGTAAGCAGTGGAACTATTTCTAATAATTTAAAATAATTTTTATACTTTTCTCATAAAGCTAAACATTAGCTAAAGAACTTCTAAGTTACTTATTAATCCTCACTGCACTTTTATTATTTACTTTTATCTTTCCACACTGTAAAAATGCAGGTCCATGGAATTGTACGGCGTTCCAGTTCATTCAATACAGGTCGAATTGAACATCTGTATAAGAATCCCCAGGCTCATATTGAAGGAAGTAAGTCATTTTCTTTTTCTAAAATCTTTTTCTATCACTTCCTGTCTTCAGATAAGATGTTTTCAAATGTCATTTTCCCTAAAGCCCATCGAGTCACAATTATTTACCCATGAATTAGTGCATTGAATACAATTTGCATGCTTTGCAACCCTTCGTTGCTTGCTGTCCTAGGCTGTCGTGTCATCTTGGTTTGGCTTTTAGAAAGATATTGGGTAAGTAGCTTGGAGAGACCAAGAGAGGAAGAGCCTTTGATCACCTCACTGATCACCCTGTCCCCTTAAGTAAGAACAGTTCTATATTGACAGAGTGTCCCTCAGCTTTTTATGTTCTGTCTGATTTAATCAAGTTAAACAGTCTTTGTGCATTTAATTAAACAATCTTCATACATTTTAAAAATAATTTGTGAAGAGAAGTCCAAAAAAAGACGGCAGTCAAAATTATATTTAAATTACTTTGCTGATCATTATCAGTATTTGCAGTTGTTTTGTTAATTTTGTTAGTAAATTTGCCTGTATGTGCTGTACAGTTTACATAGCATAATCACAGTGTTTTCTCATTGGATCTTTACAGCACCTCCTGAGGATTCTAGGAGACAATTTTATAGATGAGGAAATGGAGACAGAGAGAGGTTGTGACTTTATCAAGGTCATCCACCATGAAAAAGGCAGGGCTGGGATTAGGATATAGAGCTTTTAACTCCGGATTCAGTTTGCATTATGTGACCAGTTTTTCTAGCCAGCAAGGATGATACATTCAACTAGTAAACCTTTTGTATTTACTTCTGAGTCCCTGAGTATTTTAAATTAATTAATTAATTAATGAATTTTTTATTTCAAAATATGGGAGTTCAAAAACAAATGTTTTTGATTACATTTATAAATTTTGTTATGCTTGAGTCAGGGGTTATAAGTGTGCCCATCACCCAGATAGTGTTCATTGTACCCGTTAGGTAGGTTTTCGTCCCTCCCCTCCTCCTCCCCTTCCCTGCTTGAGTTTTACTTCCTTCTGTGCACATGTGTGCTCATTGGTTAGTTCCAGTTTAATAGCTAGTACATGTAGTGTTTGTTTTTCCATTGTATAGATACTTCACTTAGGATAATGGTCTCCAGTTTCATCCAATTGTTGCAAAAGGCCTTATTTCATCCATCTTCATGGCTGCATAGTATACATATACTACATTTTGTTAATCCAGTCATGAATTGATGGGCACTTGGGTTGATTTCACATCTTTGCAATTGTGAATTGTGCTGCAATAAACATTTGTCTGCAGGTGTCTTTTTGATAAAATGACTTCTTTTCCTTTGGATAAATACCCAGCAGTTGGCTTACTGAATCAAATGGTAGATCTACTTTTATTTCTTTGTGGAATCTCTATACTGTTTTCTACAGAGTTTGTACTAATTTGCAATCCCACCAACAATGGATGTGTTCCTTTCTCTTTGCACCCACACCAGCATCTATTGTTTTTGGACTTTTTCATAAAAGCCATTCTAACTGGCATAAGGTGATACCTCATTGTGGCTTTAATTTGCATTTCCCTGATGATTAGTGTTGTTGAGCAATTTTTTCATATGTTTGTTGGCCATTTGTCTATCTTCTTTTGAAAAGCTTCTGTTCATGTTTTTGCCTACTTTTTAATGGGGTTGTTTAATGTTTTCTTGCTGATTTGTTCGAGTTCTTTGTAGATTTTGGTTATTAGCCCTTTATTAGATTTATAGCTTCTGAGTATTTTCTTCCATTCTTTAGGTTGTCTCTTTGCTCTGTTGATTATTTCCCTAGCTGTGCAGAAGCTTTTTAATTTAATCAAGCCCATTTATTTATTTTTATTATTGCTGTGATTGCCATTGGGGTCTTCTTCATAAATTCTTTGCCTAAGCCGATATCTTGAAGAGTTTTTCCAACATTTTCTTCTGGAGTTCTTATGGTTTCATGCCTTACATTTAAGTCTTTTGTCCATCTTGAATTAATTTTTGTGGGTGGTGAGAGATATGGATCGCTCCTGAATGTTTGAAAATTTGGGTTACTTGTAAAGACGGTGATGTTATCAGGAAGATAATCCAGTTGTCCAAAGAACAGGCTTTCCATCTTAGTATTCAAGTTATTAAGTGCATCATCCCTTAAAATTATTATTTTTTTTTGTGCAAAGTGTAGAATGGTATTGCCATTGGATCTAGATATGTAGGTCAGTATTTTCTAAAAATAATGGAACTATCAAGTTAGCAAATCACCCATTCACATGTATCAAATTCTTACACTAATGAAGTCATTGTATGGATCTGCTTAGATTTAGGAGTTAGAATAGGCTAGTTATCCTTTAATCAATTACGATACTACGTCAGGTATTTCATGGGTGGTTTAAGGTTTGATGTTTATATGGTACTTAAAAATTGCTAGATAAAAGCTTCTGAAAAATACAGAGCTATCTTCACCATCACCAGAATGTTACAGATTTCTTTAGGGGGCATACACATTATTGTAAGGTTTTCTTTTTCTGAATCTCACTCTTATATAACATATCTTATAACCATCTAGAGCCCTAAGATTTAAATGTATAACATCTGTCATGATATTATGCTTTCTAAAAAGTTCATGTGAGTTTACCCCCACAAATCCTTTATAGATATAGGCAACATATACAAATATCTTTCTACTGTTAGGTTATTTAAAGATGACAGTTATACTCTTCCACTCTAGAACCATTAAATACATCATTTCTGTTTTGACGCTGGTTTTTCACACTTTCAAAATAGATGCATTTCAATTTCAGTATTTTAAAGAACTGAGCTTACGTTGTTTTCTTCTATCTAATGGTATGTTTTTGAATCCTGAAGACATGAAATTGCATTATGGTGATCTCACCGACAGTACCTGCCTTGTGAAGATCATTAATGAAGTAAAGCCTACAGAGATCTACAACCTGGGAGCCCAGAGCCACGTCAAAGTAAGCCATTTTCATGATCGTGATTTCTCTGGCTGTGTTCCTACAGCATTCTGTGTTTTACTTGTGTCTGTTGCTTCTCAGTACATTAATATAACCACTGGTCCTGGTCTCCAAGTTTAATCTTCAATATTAGTTTGAATATTAATTCTAATGGAAATACTAGATTTTTTAAAAAGTGTATTCTCTGTTATTGAACAATATAATAAAATCTTAACCACTAACATTGAAATAGCAGTATTTGTTAATTTTGGGTTGTTCCCCATAGTCACGAGCCCCTCTTGGATGTATTTTCTGCCATTTCAAATGAGATTGTGAATGAAATGTTTTGTTAAAATATTGGAAGATACAACTCAGTAAAACCTCTGTTTTAATATTAATTCTTGGTAGTGACCACATTATTGGCTGAAAGAATATTTTTTGAGTCCTAATAATATGTTAAAATTTAGCTGAATTCACTTTTTATTGTGAGTTGTAAAAATCATTGTAAGAAAAGTTCTCTTTAGCCTCTTTCCTCCTCAGTGTGATACAGCGAATGTTGATGTGTGTATATATATATATATTTTATTCAGATTCTCTGGTAGTCTGCCCACCTCCCTTTAGTGTCTCTTTCTGAAATGGATCACAGTGACCCCAGGGGCCCATCCCCAGGATTCTAGTGATCTGCTTAACTCAAGTTTTTGTTTCTGTGTCCTACTGTTCACTTGAGGAGTGAAATCTGAAGATGTAGATGATATGAGTTCTATTTAGATTCTTAGTCAAGATGGTTAGTGGAGTTTAAAAATAAAAGCAAGTAACTGTAAGTTTAAAAAGCACCCCCCCAAAAAAACCTCAGAAAATTTATGAACAGTTTTTGCTATTTAATGAACAAATATAGGAGTCTTATTTCAGAAAGTATATTAGGTGATTTGCTATTTCTCCATATCCCCAACTTTGTACAGAGTAGAAGCTATGTGCCTGTTTTATATATTAATACCTTTGCTAATTTAAGGAAGAAATCATGAACTAGAGCAAATGAAACCAGGTGGAGAACATAGTGAGAGAAACATAGCAATAAGCCCAGTTTTATAATTGATAGCAAATTTAAAAATTGAGTGTCAATCCTCATAATATTATACATTTTTCTCCAAACGTTAACCTTGAAGGATGACCATATATTGATCAATGAAAATGCCTCATATCTGCCTGTGCTGTCTAGGAAAAAGCATTTTTTTCTTTCTTAATCTATGGTGATTCTGTTTTGTATCTAGGCTTGAAATTTGGTCTGTGAAAGGTATCAAAGTCTTTAGGTTAGAACAGAGCTGTTTTTCTATATGATTCCCAATGTGTTTTCCCATTTTGAAGGGTCTCTTTGCATACTTTACTTGAGAGAGTATATCTCTTCCTTTTTATAGGGAAGCAGTGACTCTCTACCATTCCAGAAATAAAGACTTTATTTTTCCTAACTGAGGCAGTCAGTCTGTCTTTCACATTATAATTCATCTGGTTGCTTCTTAACCTTCCTGACCAGCCGTGAGAGTATCTTCCAGACAAAACAAAATGTTTTGGAACAAACGCTCTGTTATTCAATTTCCTTTAGATTAAGAAGTTTCCTTTGTGATTATAGATAGTTTATCACCTCTAGAAGCTACAGACTGGCATGGTGGGAAGATGCAGGAAATTTTATAAAGGTTTATTTATAGAAGGCCTGCACCCTGTCATTTTAGTATTGAAGGGGTTGGTCATTTCTTTTTTCTAAAACATATTTGTAGTTTAAAAAATATGTTGTATTTTTCTTAGCTGCCGTGTACATGATAGTGTTTGGTTATCATTTTGGAGTGGTTGTACTTTAAATAATAGAAAGTATAGGAGATTGAGTTGATTCCTTCTAAGTTGCTGTGTACATGAAATTTATCTGTTTTTATTTTATTTTGTCTGCTGCTTCTAAAGGTCAGTTAATTGGCAGGAATGGTGCTCGATTAAAATAACAATTTTGTTTCAGAAAGTCGTTTAATCCTTCAACAGATATTTCTTGAGTACATACCTAGTACTAGGTGTCGTGCATGGTATGGTGGAGGACAAAAAGATATATCAAATCCACTTCTGCTGGGGGTGGGGGTATAATTTTGGAGGGATGACTTAGACAAATGTCTTTGAGTCTTTAGAGGAGGGTTAGAGAGAACTTCCACTGAGGGGATTATGTATGGTGCAAGGAGTTGACACTAGCCCTGATCTTGAAGCAGAAGGAGGGCATTTGCAGATGTAAGGGGAAGCTGCTAATTGAAATGGAGGTAATAATGGAAAGCAATGACTTAGAAGTAAGAAGACTTGGGACATGTTTGCAGCATGAGAAGCATTCTGTATTAGCTGTGCAGAAAGAATATGAGGAGAAATGTGAGATTAAGCTAGGTAGGAAGCTGAGCTGTATCTGGGCAGCTCTCCATATTTTGAACAGGGAAGAAATGTATTCAGTGATGACTTTTAGAGGTAAAGTCTACTGGCAGGACTTGAGAACAGATAGGAAGTTGTTAGATGAGGATGGTGGCACTAGAAATGGGGAGGAGGAGGCTAAAATAGAGGATGCCTTTTGGGGCTGACTCCTCTGCACATTCGGCGTGGTCACCAGGGAAGAGAGGGAATACTGAGGTTCCATGGCTTAGGGGCCCAGACAGTCGATGAACCCAGTACTAGAAACAGGCAGTCAAGGAGGAACTGTTGGAGTGGGGGGCGGGGGCGGAAATGAGAAGCTCCCTTTTGGAGATGTTTTACTGGCAGTACTTGAAGGATATTCAGGTGAAGCAGGACATGAAGTAGCTTAAAATATGTTGTGAGGTTTGAGAGAAATGCAGGTGCAGAGGTGTGAATTTAGCTCTTGGAGTCCTTAAGATGCCAGGTAGCATCTGAAGAAAGAGGGGCAAAAGATTGAAGATTGAACCTTGGGGACATGCCTATAGTGAGAGGGTAGGAGGAGGAAGAGCAGGGCTGATGAAGGAAGAGAGGAGATAGAGAGGCAGAGCATAGAAGTGTGTCATGGAAGTCAAGAAATTAGTCATTTCAAGCAGGAGGGGATGAGGCTAGGCAATGAGGACCAGGAAAAGGTCACTGGCCTGGACAGTTAGGCTAGAGGTGATTTGTGGCTTTTAAAAAGAAGAATTTGATGTTGTGGCAGAGTTAGCCAGAGTGCAGGGGGTTAAGGACTTAAGAAGTTACAAAAGAAATGCAAATTGAGTGGATTCTTTTCTGGAAATTACCTGGTGGAAGGATGAGAAGAGAATATGATAGATAACAGCTTGCATCAATATCACCTGCTGGTTGCTGGGCCCCTCCTCAGAATCTCTGATTCCTTAGGTCTAGGGTGGGCTCCAAGAACCTTCATTTCTGGGATTTGTCCAGATGATGCTGACCCTTGTGGGGACCACACCTTGAAAACCCTTGCTCTAGTGTTTCAGGTTTCTTGGTTTATACATATAGAATATGTGCCTTAAATGCATTGTTCTTAGACCTTCTCCTTTAATGTATCAACTTTTGAATTTGTTGTTAAAATAGTCCTATTACTTGCCAGGTAAAGCCCAAAACTACATCTGCAGTCAGAAGTGGCAAGAATGGAAAAAGTCTGAAGGGAATCTGATATATGTTTATGCTAATGTACTTCACATTCAGAAATCTCTTTTTCCAAGCAGTGTGTAATCTGTGAGAATAAATACTTCTTTGGTACTTTGGTACTTCTGTGTTTTAGAGAAGTAGTATGAGGACAAGCCGCTGTTAGAATGTTCTTTATAATCCCTTGTTCCATACCACTGTTTATGCTGTGATCTAAGGACAGTTGGTGCTTGGTTATGGCTAGTGGGTGTGGGTGGGGAAGAGGCTGGGGTGATGGTTCCCCATGGTAACAGGCTGCTCACCTTCCAGGTTGCTGGGGACACAATGCTCTGTTCCTTGATTGCTCCAACGCTCTGCATATTGGGTTTTAGTTGTCTACCATTTTCCTAGTAGCTTGTTAGGGGTTTCGGATGGAAAATACATATTTTCTTCCTTGTGATTAAAAATTTCTCTGTATTAATCAGCTTTGTAGAATTTATTATATTTAAAGATGATAGATTTTTAAAAATGTTTTTCTGACAGTGGCATACTTGCAATCAGATTAATTAAAATAAATTTCTTATTTGGTGTTCTTTTGAAAAAAGGTTCTAATATTAGCACAATTTGTATTTAATTTTGAATCTGTGACTTTTAGACTGGGCATTGTTTATGTTGGCTTCCCTTTGTGCAGAAAAAAGTCTTCTGTCACTCTCACTTCCAGTTAACTTGATGTGGGCTATGATAGGCTAAAAGTAAGGAAAATAAAATAATAGGAAGTTGGTCTGATTTCCTGTAGGAAGCCAATGAAGATGAAATTGGTTCTTGGAATAAACCCACAGCAGTCTGGGAAATACTGACTGAAGACATTTTTCTGAATCATAAACAGAAAAATTATGACTCATGAAGTAGGTCATTGAAAGGCTGATTTGATCTTATGTGGGAGAAAGTGAGAGATGACTGAAATGTACTAGTTATTAAAAGCAGTTAAACCTAGCATGATGACATCATCCAAATAGGAACAAATTATCCAATATGTAGTCCTACCCATTTTGATGGAGAAAATGTTTGATGGAGAAACTGCTTTTTTGTTGTTATTGTGTGGTTTGTTTGTTTTACTATATAAAATAATAGTGTTTTTTATATGTTTATCATTCATTGTCAGATTTTGGATTTGTCCACCATTTCTTGCAGCTTGTTTGATGATCTTAAAGTCATTTTTGGAGTCATAGTGTTGGCTGAGATCTTTCTGTAGTAAACCTAGTCCAGTAATTCTTTTTTTTCATAATGTCATGTTGGAATTGCCTTGATTTTTTTTTCAAAGAAATGAAAATTATTCAATCATGGAATGTTAGAGCTGAAAGGAACTGTAGAAATAATGTAATTTGATTTTCGTTTTTACAAATGAAGTTGCCTGCTCAAAATCATACGTCTGGTTACTGGCCAATCCAAGATTGGCACTCAGATCATTATATTCTGTAATTTATTTTAAAGACCATCCAAAAAAAAATATTATCCCTACTAGTGATAATTCTGATGTAAAATAGTCCTCTTCCCCTAGGTATCCAAGTTTCTTCTTAAGCTCATTTTCCCCCCTTGTGTTTTTAGTGGATACAGAAAGTCATTCAGTCTTCTTTTTTTATTAATAGTTTTGAGAAGGATTTTTAAAACCCCTTCTCAGTGTTAAAGACCATTATTATGTCTTTCTTTAACTTTCTCTTATTTAAATTGAATAACTCCATACTTTCCATTCCTTTTTTTAACCCCTTAATGATCTTTATTACTTTCCTTTTCAAGGCTCTGTAGGTTATTGGTTTAATTTTGTTTCAGGACAGCTAGGAAGCCTGAGTGCTGGGATGGTAAGCTGCTATAGGACCTGGTGGGTGAGAGCTGCGATTTCCTCCCACAGTTGTGCTGAACAGTTAGCAGACTCTGAGCTTCAAAGCACAAAGGGGCTGAGTCTAAACTGTCCTCTTTGAGGGACTTCAAGCTTAGGACGCCAGTCAAGAAGCAGAGTTGGTTGTGAGCCAAGGGGCTAGTGTAGCAGTGGCCTGGTGCCAAGTTAGCGTGGGAAGAGGTGAGACAGAAAAGCCAGTTCAGGGAATGGAAGTGGGAATAAAAACAGGCCTGAGAATTAAACCTGTGGCCCCTAGGAAAGGGCTCAAGTAATTTAATTATCCAAGTTAAAGAATTGTCATCTCTAGTGGCTTTTTCCTAGTGTGTCTGATAGTCAAAATTTGTAACTTTATCGTTCACTTCCATACTCATCCCCAGGAAGCCTGAGTCTCTTGGGGCTGTTCTAATTGAGGGGAGGAGGAGAGTGACTGAGCGCATTGGGAGAAATGCATTATGTAGGGAAGGGTGGGTGCCTGTGGCTGAACATCTGGTTGGTGCCTGACTAACCCAATCACAGAACAAAACAAAATCATAACAATGTGGCTCTTTACCATGTAATTATAGCAAGGGCAGGGGGAGACCTGTTAAAAACCCAGAGCAAACAGCAGAGAGGAACTGTTCTTCTGTGTTCTTGCTCATTCATTTATTTATTTTGGACCCTGGGGAGCCTGAGAGGTGTGAGTAGAGCAGGAAAATGAAGAGTGGGCTGCGAACATAGCTATTGCCATTCAAAGGATAGGGAGCTGTCAGAACATCCTTAAACATGGATGAGGGCCTGACTCCATGGCCCACACAATTGCATATTAGAGTTTATAAGTCAGTGTGTGTGTACACAGCCATCTGCCTGTCTACTGTGTTTGCTGCCTTTTATCTGGCCTCGTACCTGCAGGATGCAGTTGGGAGACGTGACTTGTGTTAGAATAGATGACTATTCCATGGGGCAGAAGGGGGGAATTTTCATGAGAAACCATAGTACACCAAGGGTTCTCAAATCAGGGGTGCACATCAGAATTTTCAGGACCCATTCTAAAACTTCATGTCCAGTTGCATCCCAGACTCTGGCCCTTGGGGTTTTCCTGGCTTCAAATCCTGGTCACATCACATGCTAGCTGTGCAACTTTGGCAGGATTCTCAGCCTTTTGCCTCCATTTTCCCATCAGTACAGTGAGCAACACAACCTTAGGTTGTGTTTTCTTAGGACATGATTCTTCCTATGGGCCTGTGCACTTATAGTTGACTGTAACTCTCCCTAGATATCCACCTGCCTCATTCCCTTACTCAAATTTTACTAAAATGCCAGCTTTCAGCAAGGCTGTCCTGACCATCCTATTTGCAATAGTAACTCTCCTGGGAATGGAGTCAGCCAGCAGTGAAGGCAGTAGGTGAAGGGGAAGAAAATCCAAATTGGCTACTCTGCGTACCCCCACTCTAATCCCCACGTGGTGTCTGCTCACTGTTGAGGCTAACTTGAGGCAAATTATCCAGAGAAATGGATGGGCTAAGGTTAACATGGTCAACGTGCCAGTCATTGCTGCTTCTGCCTGGGATGGAGGCCTGCTGTTTGCCTTAGCTGCTGTTTGAAAATGATACACAAGAATGTTTTCCTTATTCTATCCTAAAGGGGAAAATGATGTTTTGGACCCCTTCTTTTTATTATATGAGCTACAGAATTCTGAAGTGGCAGAGATCTTGGCAACGAGCCAGCACAAGTCAATATTTCACAGGTGTCTGTCTGGAAATTCCAGTTGATGAGCAGCCAAGCTCTATGTAGTCTAGAACCCTGATCTGACGCCGCTCAGTTTTCTTGTCATGCTGTTAAGCTGAGAAAACCAAGGAGGTCTTTGACCTATTTTGGGCAGATACCACAGGACTCTGACATTTGAAGTTTTACCTCTCGTCATTCCTACCTCTTACTACAAAGGTAGGAATGTTTGTAGTAATGTTGCACCTTACTACAAAGGTGAAACAAAGTTTTGGTGCAATAGGTTTGAGTTAAAAACATAGTTTTTTCCTTGCTGGAGGGAAGTGATTCTAATTAATACCATGTGGGAGGTGCTTTCATAGCTAGGAAGATCTCCAGATACTACAATGCAAGGTGCATTGTCAGCATATCAGTGATACTGAAATAAAATTAATGTGTAGGGAAAATAGAAATCCACAATACTATCTCTTCAGGAATAATAACAATCTTTTTGGTTAGGATAGTACAACTCAATTCAATATAAAAATTTAATATTGAATACCTATACCATGGTGGTATGTAAGTTTGTTTCCCTAAAATCTATGGGCGGCTAATAATATTTGCTACTCATGGAATCAGAAGAATTTATTGCTTGATAATTAGAATGAGAAGCTTCTTCCTATTTGTATGATCATCATTATTATTTTTTTGAAGACAGAGTCTTGTTCTGTCGCCCAGGCTGGAGTTCAGTGGCACCATCATAGCTCACTGCAGCATCAAACTCCTGGTCTGAAGCTATCCTCCCATCTCAGCCTCCTTAGTAGCCGGGACTACAGGCACGCTCAACCACACCTGGCTAATTTTTAAAGTTTTTTGTAGAGATGGGTCTTGCTGTGTTGCTCAGGCTGGCCTCAAGTGATCCTTCTGCCTTGGCTTCCCAAAGTGTTGGGATTACAGGCGTGAGCCATTGTGCTGGCCATATTTGTATAATTATTTTTTAAAATAAATTGCCAAGAATTATATAACTATAATATTAACCTATTTTCTAAGGTTTAAAAATAAATATTTCTGCTTTAATACTACAAATACATTTTGGTCCATGTGTTAGTATATACAAACTATAATTCAATGTTGGGTCTCTGAAGATAATTTATTTTGCTTAGTAGATATCTAAATTGATAGAGCCATATATAGTATATGAGTTTTAACATAATTGTTATTAATATATTGTCATGTGTAATTCTTAGATGTGTTCAGAGCAACATAAAATCACTTTACTTTGTTAGTATATTATGAATCTTGAAATAATGAAGATTCCTTATGAGCAGAATGCTTTTCTTGGTAAAGAGCAGTGAGTGCAACTTTCAGAACCTGAGTAATAAGGTATATTTGCATTTAAACCTAATATTCATGCTTACTATAGTGTGTCTGCTTCTGGAAAACTTAGCTCCCTTACAGGTGAAGTGAATAAGTGAATGGAACAACTGGATACTTTTAGTCTTTGTAGATGGCATGGGTGGAACAAACCTCTGTGCTAAAGTAAAGGTGTGTTTTTGTCTGCTTGTTTTTGTTCTACAAGCCTCTGTTTCTTTCTGATCAATCCTGTTGTCTCCTTACCTATGTGGGCACTGTCTCTGTAATATTTAATACAGTTGGTAACCATTTTAGTTTGTTACAGGGCAAAATTATAATATGAAACATTTTTCATTTTATAATTTAATAAATATTTATATATACAATGCATAAGCCCCACTAATATAAATATGGCCAGTCAGTTCCCATGGTTCTTAGGCAGAAGTTAAACATTTTGCATCTTATATTCATGAGGGTGGGTGGGAATGTACACTTTTGGTGGGTCTCTATGTGTCATCTGGCTCAAATTTTTCTTAGAAGCCTGTTACAGATTTGAGCAATTGAATTCAAATCTACAACCACTTAAAAAGTTCTTTATGGTCCATTAAGAATTTATATGAGAGAGAACACTCTATGAAAGTTCTCCTCTGCTGTTCAAACAGATTGTTGTGTTTTATTAGATCTATGTGGTATTGTAATTTTGATAACAGCTAATAATGCTTGGAATTTTACTTATAATTAATGGACCACACAAAGGTATGTTTGTTGGTTTTTGCACCCTTAATCTATTTATAATATGGCTTGTTTACTAAATAAAATCCAAAATATTATGATTTTACTGTTGCAACAGTTATTTTATACATATTTGGCTAAAATTCAAATAGCTAAATGTATATGTTTATCTTAATATCAATTTCTAAATATATTTATAAGCACAAATGGTGAACTAATAGTAAGTTAGTAAATGTATTATGAGTGAAACTTTTTTGTTTTGCACTTTTAATGATGAATGTAAACTTTTTAGGATTACCAATTAGATTATCATATTAATTTGCATAAATTAAGATGTAGAATGTAAATAATACCTTGCTTAACACTGTAGTTAGATATATCTCTCCCCACTCCCCAAAGATGTGTATAAACTTAGGAAATTAAACTTGGCTTCTCTTTTAAAACACCTAATAAAGCTTGGTATTAAATATGATTCCTACTTTATCCTTTTAATATAAGTGTAGTTTATAAAATTTGCTTTGTTAAAGTAGGGTCCTTAAAGTTGGTATAGTAAGATAAGATGAAACCTTTTCTAATTCAAAGAAACTTAATGCATATAATTTTTTTCTATTAATTTTTACTGTAAATCATTAATTGGCTATCTTACTAGTGCCAGCAAGAAATAAATTGTAAGTAAATTGTTTTAATATATCAGATTTCCTTTTTTTTTTTGAGACAGAGTCTTACTCTGTTGCCCAGGCTAGTGTGCCGTGGCGTCAGCCAGCAACCTCAAACTCCTGGGCTTAAGCAATCCTTCTCCCTCAGCCTCCCGAGTAGCTGGGACTACAGGCCGGCCACCATACCCGGCTAATTTTTTTCTTTATATTTCTAGTTGGCCAATTAATTTCTTTCTATTTTTAGTAGAGATGGGGTCTTGTTCTTGCTCAGGCTGGTTTCGAACTCCTGACCTTGAGCAGTCCGCCCGCCTTGGCCTCCCAGAGTGCTAGGATTACAGGCGTGAGCCACTGCGCTCGGCCTAGATTTCCATTTTTAGAAAAATGTCTAACATCAAAGATTAGTAGGTACAATTTTTACTCCTTTTAAAACATAGTCATATAATATATTCATAGTTTGGGAATGTTAATTTAAAAAAATCCACAATGAATTTAGATCTTATTTACATGAAATTATGCCTAAAGTCTTGGTTTGACATATTAACACTATGTTAAGTTCATCATTAGAATAACTTAGACTGAGAATTCCTTAGAAAATGTTATATTCTAGAATATTAGCTCAACTTTTATATGTGATTATAGCATTGATGATTAAAATGAAATGTTTACTAGAGATAAAGAATATTGTGTTGCTAGCAATTGTACAGCTTTTGTAAATGCCAGTTTGGTAGAGAGGAGGAGACAGTTTGAGTTTCTCATTTTGTTTGGTATATCGGGCTAAACCCTTTTCCTGAGTATCTTTTACTCTCCCATCCCTATACACTTTATTGGTGCCAATTTTTTAACAGTAAAAAGTCTTACAGAAATCAGTGGTGTTGACAAAATAAATCTTTAAGGGACATTCTTCAGAACTATTAACAGACATCGTTAGTCCCGATTGTAATTAATCCATCTTTACCTTTGCTGTGTGGATTAATTCTTAAATGGTGTAGAGCAGGGATCCCCAACCTATGGTGAATTGTATGATTATTTCTTTCTATATTACACTATAATAACAATAGAAATAAAGTACACAATAAATGTAATGTGCTTGAATCATCCTGAAACCATCTCCTCCCTCCCTGGTCCGTGGAAAAATTGTCTTCCATGAAAATGGTACCTGGTGCCAAAAAGGTTGGGGACCACTGGTGTAGAGGACAGGTTTTTTGTTTCTTTATTTTAACATTTCTATATAGCTCACACTGGAGTGGCTTTTTATTTGTTTGTTTGACACTGACAATTGTCAGGGCAACTCAGAGCCAGTAATGGTCAGTATTGCAGAGGAGGTTGAGAGATATAGATTTCTCCATATTCTGATAGATTTCTCCATATTCTCAAGAAAAGAAGTGTTTGAATGTTTGACCGAGGCTAGTTGATTATTACCTCAAAATATTTGAGTCATTTGCTGTTTAAATATTAATAATGTGAGTAAATGATATTTTTTGTCTATTTGCTTTGCACTTACTTTATATTAAATATTGTGAAAGTGTTTTGGCTTGGTGATATTTCATCCTATCATTTGACAAGATACTTAAATTGCAAATTGGCAAAAATTATTTTATTGGAATTGTTTACTTAAGTGATTTAAAACTTCAACTTTTCTTATTATCTTTTCTTTTTCAATCATAACTCCTCCAAAGTTAATTATATTATTAATAATTAAAATTTATCAATAGCAATAATGGGAAATCTATTGGTTATGTTAAATAATGTTACATAATACATTTTCAGTAGTTTTTCAGTTGTATAAAGTTACTTTACAGAGAAAGAAATAGAAATTCTTGATAAGCTCCTGCATTTGGGTGGGGAAGCAAATTATTCCTAAAGCTTCCTTCTTCATCTGTCTACATAAGGGACATGATTCTCTTTAGAACAGAGGAAAAGTTTATTGGGTGTAAGACTGTTGTGCTCTTTTATACACATAGATGGCAGCAAAGTGTTACAGACAAGAGTAGTCAACCTTGTAGTTATCGTGAAAGATGAGTGACAGCCTGTGCCCCATAGTTAAACATAAAATAGGAAAGAAAGCTACTATTGATAACACAAGAGTATAGGAGAATGAAGAAGGCTATGAGAAGCTATAATATACTGAATTTCAGGACAAATCCCAGGTGGTAAAGGATGATTGAAATCAGCTAAGATAATATGCATGTCAAAATAGGGGGACAGTAAACGGCTGAGGGGCAGGAGGAAAGTAAAAGAGAAACCATGCACAAGTTGCAGAGGCAAGTAATGGCCTGTTGCCTGCAGGCACTGTCGAGTTTGGCCTGCATGTCTCCTTTTTAGTTAAGCAAGTTACAAAGAGGAAATGTCAGTCCAGGAATCAGGCAAACATTCCATGGGAACATTTGCTCAAATGTCAGCATTTTAGAAAACAGAACTGGAGTCTATTATAGTCTGGTCCCCACGCTGGATTTACTGTTAAACGCATAAGTACAAATGTATTTCTTCAGAGTGCATTTGTAATTAACAAGTCACTTTATGTCTTAATTAGCATTCCTAAATAATGATATAATCACTATAAAAGATGACAGTCATCATTATAATGAATATTTAATGTGGCTGATTCCAAGGACCTTTCTGTGGCTTCTCACAAATTTTCAAGGTAATTTTCAAGTTTTAGAATTGCATTTGGTGAAATCACAGACATGAGGATCTAATGAAGTAAAAACGTTTTATTAGGAACTGAACTATGGAAGTACATTATAAAGAAGCAATTTGTAACATGTCCTGAACAATCCAATCACCTTAGTATCTTACTACTTATAATAAGGGCTTCTTAATGCCACTGAAGTAATGGTAACGTTGTTCAGGAAAACATTTCCCCTACCCTTTAGATTTTTTCTGTTCTACTCTCAGGCAATTTAGTACCCCAGACTAATCTCTGTGTCACAGAATTGATTCTAAAGGTGTGTATAATAACTTGCTTAAAAGCAATATCTGGCAAGTCTCTCTTATGACAGCAACTTTTTTCTCACGTAATTATTTTCTTAGTAAATTTGATATCTTAACAACCCCTTTCCTTCTTTCTGAGTTCAAAAAACAACACTTAATATAATTTATTTCTCGTTCTTAATAAAGGCTTACATGAGAGTATATTACTGTTCACCCTCTAGCGCTGCTTCCAACAAATGAAGTTAGAAGGGAATGTGGTTTCTAAGAGTGTAAGGTGGTTTCCAGCGTCATTTTCTGTGTACTGTAATAGGCCTCGATATTGTTTTAGTGAAGCATAAAACATATTTTGGTTGCTGTTTATTATTTATTAATGATTAAATGATTATACTCTGTCATGTATCAATAGGAAAAGAATATTCATATATATGTAGTTTTTCTGTTTTAACCAATCTGTTATGTTAACTTCAACTCGTATGGACAGATATGTCTGTGTTACTGTAACATTTTTCATAGTGTGGGCTGTGCAAACACAAGAACTAAGGAAAATTTGATGTATAAATATGTAATTATTTTATAATTTTGTGAGTTTTCAATTTAATTAAATGGAAATTTATAAGTTGAACTTTCACCATCATACATTTCTTAAAACCAGAGTATAAGATGTATAAATTAGCCACTATTATATATAAATTTATTTATAAGTGATTATTGAAATATCAAATATATTTTGTTTAAGGGGTTTTAGATTAACATATGCTGTTTGAAAACAACTTTTAACCAGAATATAATGTTTTTCAGGTGACTGAATACTTTCTCTTTTAGATTTAGAGTATGTGCTTTTTCTTAATCGGACAGTATCATGCAGATTATTAATGTGACCTTTTCATTGCCACAGTTTTCATAAAAAGGACAGTATTGCAACACCACTTCCTCCAATAGCTTGATTTCAAAAGAATCGTGTCTCAAGTAGGCAAATCTAAATGATTTGTGTTGCCAAAGGACATTGTTTTAAAACTTTTTTAAAAACCAATATGGTGATTTTCTTCATATTAACACTGGAAGATTAATTTTCTTTGATAATGTTTTGTGTATATTTTACATAAATTAATTTTTTTTCAATTTTCTTATAACCTTTTAATAGAGTATACTTTATAAATAATTTTTGATGCCCTATTTAAATTAGAAAAACAGATTATGTGTGAGCTAGCAAGGACTTAAATATTTGAGTGGCATCTTATAACCCATTTCAATTTATCATAGCCTTACATTTGTTTACATGACCAAATCTTACAAAATCTTAGATATTTGAAAACTTTTCCAGTAAAATATAATAACGCTTTAAGTAATGCTTATCTTGTTTGTTTTTCTTAATTATCTTAACTTTCATGTAGTTAAGTAGCATTCCAGTTGATTAATAAAATAGAGTGTACTCTGTTGTTTAGAATTATACTGGCAAAATATTGTGCTTATAATTCTTAGCTTTTCTTTCTTATGTCCAAATTATGTTTTCTTTTATCTGATATAAAAATATTTAAACATAGATAAATATTTTAAAAATTATTTAAATTGATAGGTGATTGAGACTATAATCACAAAGTATGTTTTCTAATGTGGGTATCGTTCACCAAGTATTAATAATCAGTGTAAAAATTAATGTGAATGCCCTAAACTTCAGTTTTGGCCCCAAATTTAATTCCTTTTTTTCCTCTCACAGGTTGCATCTTTATTTTAATATGGAACACTTAAATTCATAAACGTTTTGCTCATAATTTGTATTTTGTGAGGGATGATTTCACATAGATTTCATGTGTTTTCTCTCTCTCTCATTTTGTGGGAGATTCTTTTCTCTCTCTTCCTCTATCTGCTTCTTTTACTCTCAATTTCTTATTTGGAGATTCCACTTATTAAATTGAATCATCTTATATGATGATGAGTCTTGGTGGTGCATCTTTATTGGCACAGGATCCAGAGACTAATCTGTAAAACAGTTAGAGCTTCCAATGTGTGAACTATTAGCTTGTCCTTTTTTCTTGAGCTGCTTCTGAGAAGCTTTACTGAAATCAATCAATCTATCTTTCTTTCTTTCTTTCTTTCTTTCTTTCTTTCTTTCTTTCTTTCTTTCTTTCTTTCTTCTTTCTTTCTTCTTTCTTTCTCTCTCTCTTTCTCTCTCTCTCTCTTTCTTTTCTTTCTTTCTTTCTTTCTTTCTTTCTTTCTTTCTTTCTTTCTTTCTCTACTGTGCTAATTCTGAAAGAATTTATAGGTAAAATGGGAAAAGATGTACTTTAACTGACAGCATAAACATCCTGGTTAAACACTTATCTGGTCAGAGATTGTTAATCACAAATCAGTAAAAATTTATTTTTTATGATATATCATAAATGACATACCTGATTAGTATTTTCAGTAAAAACTTTTAAATAAAATTTTGACACTTAAACTGCTACTTTTTTAAAAAAGAAATCTCCATAATGTTAGCTCATATGCTTATAAAATGTTCAGTAGAAACATTGCAGGTTAATTTTATCTTCTTTCATAAAAGAGAAGTTGAGAAAGAGTTTTGACTCATCTTCACTCATTTTCTTGCATTCTTACCGAAAATAATTGTAAAATTGAAAACTTTTAGTGAAATTGGGTCTCTGGTTAAGAATTACATTTCTATGTGTAAAACAACAACTATAAAAATAGTGCCAAGATTTAATGCTTGCCTTTACTTTTCAGGGACGTTTCATTTTCCCCACTGTAGTAATCTTAATTCCAGATGTTAGCACATGACATTTCTGTAGTACTCCTATCACGTTTGTTTGATTTTTTTTAATATTGGCTCTGTATCTGATTGCTGTGTGTGGTGTCTCTCTCTCAGCGATACAGATTTTGTTGCTGTCATTTACTTTTTATTTACAGTCCTCCGTCTGTATTAGTCAGAGACATATATTTGTTGCCACATATCAGATCCCTTACTATATAATGTGTAGTTTATTTAAATTATATTGTGACTTTAGACCTTTAGTAATAGAATTTCATAAAATTAAATAAAATAGTTTGTTGCATATACAGATATTGTAATGAAACATCAGTATAATGATAAAAATATTGATTGTTACAACATTTAGGACATTAGAAGATCACAATTGTGGCTAACTTCTGAAAGTTTACAAGTTATTTATCTCTTGGAAGTGTGTAGTAAATCTAAAAGACAACTGTAAAGCTGACACATGAACTAAGAATTTCAGTGTATTGACAATTTATTTACATTTATTTAACCTAGTTTAATTATATAATTATTTTGTGATTTAAGCCACATTTACTTACATCTGTGATTGATGTATTGAAATATAAAATCTTCTAAATATTAGTACAGGGTGTTTTTTCTTTGTAATGAGAAATAAGAGGTATTAGACTTGTCAGAGTCTTTATGATCATGTAAAGCTAAACACATAACCTTTCTAGGCCTCAGTTTTCTTATCTGTAAAATGGGGCATACGGCATTGGGAAATAGGTAAGAGATTATATTACATGCTCTTCAAGATTTCTTTCAACCCTAAAATTCTGTGATTATATGATTTGTTTTGATGTGATATTATGCTTATCAATATAAATTATGTGTTACATCTAATGTAAACATAAGTGTTAGTAAAACGTAAGTATGAAAAGTTTAGTCTCTTTTAAAAATAATTTTTGGGAAGAAACAATGGACAGATTTTAGTGTGTAATGGTTTTCACAAGCAATATTTAAAATCTTATTTAAAGTAGGCTATACCTTTTTGAAAATTTAATGTAGGACAGTAGAAACTCTGGGATGGGAAACATACTCTATTTTGTCAGAAAATACAAATTAAAGTTGAATGCTCTGTAAGCCATTGGTTACACTGTTACCATGGGAATATCTTATCTAAAGAAAATTATTATGTGAATATTTTCCACAAAATAAAAATCTGAAGGAATAAGTTGATATTTTGAATAATACATGCTGATTTTTCTTACAGGAAAATCAATGCATGTACATTTCCTTAAATTGATTCTAAGGGTTGTCAATAAATTTAGGCCATGATTCTAAGACATGTATGTAAATATATTTAGGTTCCTGTGTTAATTGGTATCTATATTTAACTTTAGTAATTGTGTATTTATTACTTAAAATTTAGACAATTGTCGAATCTGTTGTGCCATAGAATCCTTATTAGAGAAAAACAGAAACAAGCCTATTTTCATTCCCTAAATATATTAACATATAGGTTGTGGTTATGGAAACTGAGCTTCTAAATATTTTAAATAGCTTTTATTCAAGTATAACTCTCCAGAAATTTCTATTTAATGAATCAATGCTTTTTTGGCAGGGAGGGGTGGCGGGGGAGCTTTTTGTTTGGAGAAGTAGTTAAGTTTAAAATGCATATCTGATTTGTAGAATAATAGACCAGTATTGGCAGCTCTACTAATGTATGATAAGAGAGAGTTTGTAAGGTGAAATGTAGTGGTTAAATGTTGATGATGATTTTAGAGAACAAAAAGTGAAAGTTTTAAAAATGTGTCTTTAAAATAAAGTATTATAATTTCCCAAGCACAAGATAAATTCATCATCTGGGTGGAAAGAAAAAAAATTAAAAGTTTTATTTTTCAAGGTGTTTATTTTGTGATAATTTTTTATTTGAACAAGGAATTGCTATTTATTCCTAGAGTTTATAAAAGTCAAAGAAAAATACTTCATACTAATAAGAAAGAAGCTTTTTCCTCTTAAGTATCATTGCATTTAATCCTTGTATTCCCAAGTGAAAGATTCCAACATTTTAACCAGAATAGAGTCAATTATATTTAAGCCATCCAGATTCAATTTTCAATCTAGTGGCATTTCATGCAGTCATAGTGGCAAGCTTGTTTCTAAGTTTTTAAAGCGTATTATCAATCTTATTTTAACCCCAATTAAGGCATTCCTAAAATATTCACTCTGAGCTTTCATGTTTCCTTATATGTCTTGTGGAAATTTTAAAAGTTTTGTACAGGGTTTGTTGTAAATGTATCTCAAATAAGCATGTGAAAATTAGACTTTCTCCATGTTTCTTCTATGAAATTGCCAAAAGGATTTAAGAATTTATTTCTATAAAGCTGTAAATTACATACAGATTCTTAGATTGGTCTTCATCCTTTGCTATCTACAATAAAAGCTAAAAAAATTTCAAATAGTTTACTTTCTTTGTAACTAAATTTTCATTATTTGGAGAGCATTTATACAAATGACTTGTGTGTAATAGTCTTAATGTCCTAGTTTAGATTTTTTTTACTAACATAAAGTAGTATTTAATAAGCTTTATACTTTGTTTTCTCATGCTTTTGGTAGCTTATTGAAGTTTTGTTTTTTTTTTTAAAGCTGTGATACTAAATTTAGAACGTACCTGAAAATTAATTATGGAATATAATTAATGGCAACAATTTATTTGTTTGACATATTTCTTTTGTTGTCTCTATCCTAACTATGTAGACTGGTGACTGCCTTGTTATAATTGGAAGATCCTAGTCTAATTCCTTCATTTTATGTATTAGATAACTGAATCTCAAAGAAATTAAGTCCCATACCTTGGGTTGCCGTAGATCAAATGGTTAGGGTCTAGGGGCAGACCAGGGGCTCCAGCGAAGGCTTGCTTTCTTACTCTTCCTCAGAGCTAAGTCTCCTCTCCCCATGGGCTCTTACTTGCTTTGTCGGCGTGCGACATGGATAGATTGCTTGGAATTGTTTCAAAGCCTTTCCTATGTAATGATGGCAAAGATTTTAAGCATTTGTCAGGGGCCACTAATACATGTTGTGACAGCAGTTTAAGGGGAAAAAGGTGGATTTATTACTAATAAAACAAAAGACTCTTATATTTAAAGCCAAACATAATTTACATTCAGTTTCACCCCTCGTTGCTTTATCTCTCCATGTTTTATGTAAGCTCTCCCCCTTTCTCTTCCCGGGAGCCTTCATCCTGCTCTTTGCCACCCCACACACCCTTCCCAGGTAGGTAGTCACTTGAGGTGCAGAAGGGCTTTGACTAGAACCATCTGTTCTGCTCTCTCTCAAGAACAATAGACTAGGCATTATTCCCTGGGGGCTTGTATATACAATTATCTACAATAATAAAATATAAAAATATAGAGTTTTCAAATTCCAAAAATCCAGTGATCTATAACAGCCCCTTTTGGACTTCTGGGTATTCTTGCAATTCTTCTGTTCATTCATTACCTGGAACTTGTAAACTTTTATGGTTTATTTTTCCTTTTCCTTCCAAATAGCATTTTTAAAAATATTTTTTGCACAGCATAATATCATTAAGATGATACGTGTTAAAATCACATTGTCTATTTTTTTTTTTT
>VBSM01000373.1:1715241-1732163 GCA_008086735.1 Cheirogaleus medius | reverse complement strand
CAGTCCCACCAGCAGTGTAAGAGTGTTCCTATCTCTCCACATCCTCACCAGCATCACATTGTCTATTAATATATATTCACATTATGTATCTATCGTTAGTAACTACCTGTTCTAAAAAGACAACTTATTCTTTGACTCTTAAATGTATGGGCATTTTTAAATATAAAATTTGCAATCACTAACTTAAGTAGTCTCTAGATGTATATATATAGACATACAAATACAACTAAAATATAAAGTTGATATTGGCTTTTTATGTCATGTGTTCAATGTGACTTCTTTGGGCTTTTAGTATGATAATTATACTTTAGAACTGTTATGCATCTGTTTGAACTGGGAACCTCCCTGTTTGACACAGGTCAAATAGGTTTTCACTGTGTCCAGGCTAGTGAAAATTGTTTTTTCCCCTTGCTTTTGATTAATCCTAGAATTATCGATTAATATGTGAACTTCACAGCTAGATAACCTATTGAAATATCTTCTAGAACTAACCCTGCATTGCTCTTAGTGATTTTCAATTGCATTTGACCTACTAACAGCTGTTACTCAACTTGTCATTTTCCTTAAAATGGCAAACCATTGATGTAGTGGTTTCTACTGCATCAGTTAACATTGAGTTTTTTCTTTTTCCTTTTTTTGAGACAGAATCTTTGTTGCCCTGGGTAGAGTGCAGTAGCATCATCATAGCTCACCGCAACCTAAAACTCCTGGGCTCAAGTGATCCTCCTGCCTCAGCCTCCTGAGTAGCTGGGACTACAGGCATGTGCCACCATGCCCACCTAATTTTTTCTATTTTTGGTAGAGACGGGGTCTGACTCTTGCTCAGGCTAATCTCAAACTTCTGAACTCAAGTGGTCCTCCTGCCTTCGCCTTCCAGAATGCTAGGATCGCAGACATGAGATGCCACACCTGTCCAACATTAAGTTTCTTATTTGTGAAAGAAGACACAATGAATGTTTCCCTTACTGAGTTGTGCTTAAACAGTTCTCAAGTTTGCAAATGTGTTGTTTTCTTAAATAAAAACAAATTCTAATAAAAGAAAAATGAACTTAATATATGTATTTTATTTGGAAATCATAAAATATACTTTATTGCTCTCTTCAGGTATTATTCTACTTTAAGACAACTAGATGTGTAAACATCTTAATTTCAAAAACAAATGAATGTTTACTTCATTCATTTTAGGGTTCTTTTTAATGAACTTTCTGTGTCACTTTATCAAATGCTAAGATCTACCCTTTTATTCTGTAAACTGGAGGAGGGTTATATAATGCCATAGCTATATCTCTGATTAATAATGGGCTCAAACTCACTTTATAGGTTATTAGATATTCTGGCATTTCTTTCTGTGAAATGCTTTTTCCTATCATTTGTTCATTCAGTTCTTCAACCTTTTTCATTGCGGTTTGTAGGAATTCCTACTAATCTTTTATCAGTTATATATGTTGCAAATACATTCTTCCAGTTTTGTCACTTCTATTCCAGCTTTGTCTGTGGTGTCCTTCACAGAACATAATCTTAAATCTCACAGAGATCAGACCCCTGTCCACCCTTTTTTGTGGTGCTATATGTGACTTGTTTGAGAAATCCTCTTTTGGATAGCATACTCTCCACAACTACTGGGAATCTTTCAGCTTCCTTAAATGTTATCATCTGGCTTGTTAGATACATTATTATAAGAATTCATACTCTAGATAGATTTGGTCCTATTGACCTCCAAGGTTCTTTCCAACTCTACAATTCTAAGATTCCATTGTATTACAGATAGATTAAAAGTAAGGTGCTGTAAAGTATAAAATATACATTACATTTGCAAGAAACATGCTGTATTTCACTGATTCTGTGACACCACAGATTTTCAGATGTATCATTATTTTATGTACCATTAGGAAAGAACAAGCTCTTCTGATTAAACCATGACACAATTCTTTTTCACCACTTAGGTTCTTTTATTTTATACTTACTGATAAGCTCAATTAGATTTATTAAGACATAGATTTGTATCATATTTTACTCTTGTGTACATGTCAAAAACAGAATATAAGCAAAATGAACTGATTACTTTTAAAGAAAATATGGAATTGTGGACATACCTTTAGTGGCACTTATTTGCTTAAGTTAATACCAAAGTTGTGCCCAACTGTGTATTTTAATTCCTTTCTATGTATGATAACTTTTTGTTTTAATGCCGAATGATAGTGTTACTAAACTTAGGATGTGTAATACCTGCAGCGTGCACTATTGAACTGAAGCAGCAACAGCATGAACAGCAGTGATCAGGTGTGCACATGGTCAAGCAACGACAACTAGAGCACCTGGTTGACCATGATTATAAGGTATACCCTGATTTCAGAGATACTAGATTATGAGAAAATGCCTTCTGTAGAACATATGACATTCTGTGCTGTGTTGTAAAGCTAGGTGCTTGTGTTTAGTTTGCTTTGGGGAGTGTGTCATCTGCTCCAAAGTTTCCAGATTACCAGAGGAAATAACCATTTTATGATTCTTACTGAGAAAATTCCATATAGAATTCTGTTTCATTTTCAGTGTTGATATAATTGTCCTTCCCATACTGTACCTCAGCTGATTTAACAAATCGTGGAATAGGTAGTCTACTCTTATCTTTCATATAGTGCAGAAATCTTTTCTATTGCTTCCCTGACTACCTTTAAGAGTTCATTTATGCTTCTGAGTGTTCACCTCCAGAAGTGAAAATGACTCCCTTTGTTTCTGCCTGATCTGTGTATACTGCTTTCTTGTCAGAAAAGTCTTCTTTGTATAAAATTTGGCTTATATAACCCAAATCTGCTTTTTTCCAATATCTACACCATTGATTCTAGCTCTCCCTCACCCCCAAACTAAACCAAATCTGTCTACCTCCTTCCTATATAACTTGTACTTAAAAATTTGAGTGTGTCCTTAAATCTGTTCCTTTTTCTGCAAGTACTTAGTTCATTATTGTCCTTTGGCACTGAGCAAAGCACATGATACTACCATCTTTTGTCAGCATTCTAGAATCATACTTGCTTTATTGGCAGTCATTCCATGCTGTTGAGTGGCAATTAAAATGCTTAAGTTTTTCCCAGATATTTGGCCCGTTAATTATGTTTCTTTTGCCCCACTTTTATAGTTAATATTTGGACCTAGTGGAAGACTGCAGATTTACCTTTGTTATGCTGCCATCCTGTAGATCTAGGTTAAATGCTTGTAATCTGTAGAAATTAAATAAACAGACTTTATCTGTTAGACAGTGTCCATTGTAGTTGTAATCATTTCTAGGGTTATTGTGTTATAATGTGGGTAGCATGCTTTCTAAGCATGTGTCTGCCTTACTGACACGTGTATTGTACAGGACAGACTTGGACAGAGAGCACTTGCTTTTGTCCAGCAGAATCTCATTGACATTGGTCTTCAGCTCCCTTTGGGAGTGGTCATTTAGCCAGTTTATAATCTCCCTGTTTTCTCACAGGACCTATATTTCATTATCCTGTCTACAAGAATATCACAAAGAACTTTATTGAGGCTTCAAGATTATTGGTAAATTCTCACAGGATTATTTCTTGAGACATCTGTTTCCTACTGTAAGCACTGTTTTCCCATTATACCAGGTCTTTCTAAATTTTATTTTTATTTATTTACTTTCAGGAAATTATGAGAGTACTTATTTTTAAGTTATAAAAGTAATGTAACATTAGAGCAAATTTGGAAAATCAAAAGAACTTCCTAAAATATTAACACTGGAATCCATGTTTTGCTGTTTTTTATTGCTGCTTTTCTTTCTAGTCTGTTGTCATATATTTTTTTGAGATACACAGAATCATAATATGCATTGAATTCTGTTATCTTTTTAGAATTACATTTTAATAAAATAATCCTTTTTTGCAGTAAACAACGTTTCAGTGGCTGCCTGATTGTACTTGAGTCTTTCACTTGGAAGAATCATATGGAATAATGATTTTTAGCTTTATGTTTGTATTGAACATTATAATTAAAATGCTTTTTCATACATTTTTCTTATTTGTTTGGATCCTCTCCTCAACTATCTGTAATAAGTCTTATTATAGTCATTAACTACTACCACTAGTTTTAGGGTATTAGGTTGAATCCCTGCTGACCATATTGAAATGCCCTGGATATTTCTTTTTAGGACAAATCCATGTTTATTTTTTCTCATCATTTTTTCTTTCTTATTTTACAAAAAATAAAATACATAATGCAAAAAACGAGAAAGGGTTTTAGCTTGTTTCTTTGTATTTTTTCAAGTGTTTTCTCTGTCTTCTTTTAAATATGAGAAAGAATGTTTTATGGTCTTATATACCTATTTTTCTTTAAAAGCAGAGATTTCTTAAAGCCCAAAAAGAATGACATAGGCTAAATATGCTTGGACTTCTCAGTCCATTTAGTTGCCTCTGGAAAGACTGGTCATGTTGGAAAAATTTGACTTGGTGGTGAGACTGTAGGTTTCCTGCTTTGTCTTACTTTTATAGTTTTGGCCTATTTCAATGAGCAAGTTCAAAATAGAGCCCAGAGAAAGAGGAATTTTTGTTTTGTAAATTTGTAATCTGATACTATTGGCTTAATACATACACCTCTCCATATTTCCTGACAACCTCCCATTATCTTTCCTTGTCCATCACACATTCTGCTTTATTTAGAATATCGTTAATATTACTATTCAGTTAAAAGTTGTTCCTTTTTTTCTGGATGTCTAAAGTGCCCGATTTATACCTATGGAGTTTCTGGATGAGTTTTTTCTTTTTACTGTGGAAAGAAATGCACTGGATTCTAAGTCTTTCTATTTCTGCTTAAAAGTACATTTATAGTACTTTTAAAAGGATATCGGTGATAGAACATCTTCTGTGTTCACTACTAAAAGGCCTTAAACATGTCTCTACATTTTCTATTACTGTAGAATCTCAGTATCATAAAAAGTCATCTAGCTTGACTCTACACCTGATATTTGAATATTATCCGCATTTCAAAATATGTCTGCTATCTATAATATGACAGGCACTAAAACTATACCACTAAACTATACTATATAGGTGCCAGGAATATAAAGATAATTCTGATAGTCCCTTTTGTTATCACACTTTAGTGTAGGTAAATATAGTAATAGAAGAACCCAAAAAGTGCTGCATAATCTGGGATGAGGGAATGATTGATTCTAAGGATGGGTGGAGCTTCGGCAAAAGGTGGTATCAGAGAAAGTTGCAGAAAATGCTACATTTAAACTAGAGTGATTGAAGTTTTATTTTGCAAGGTGGTCACAGAAGGGAACTGGTTCAGAGGGAACACAGTACAGCTGAGGCATGATGATATGAGGGTGCATGGATAGTTAGTAAGGATTAACAAGTATACCTTGAAAGAAGAATTTAGTCTGCTACTAATTAGTCATGCTAGTCCATTCCATCCTCAAACAACTCCAGTTGAAAATCTTTCCCTATAGCGTATTTTTTATCCATTGTTTCTATTTTTTTTCTTGGGAATCCATGTAAAATCCAATTACTTTGTTATGTTTGTAGTTTGCAAATATTTGGAAAGTATTATTCCCATGAAGATACCCTGCCCCCCAACCTGGCCCCAACTTTCTCTGCTCAAGATCATGTAGCCCCATTTCCTGTAGATTTCTTCCCATTATGTGGAACCATGATCCTGTAACTCTCCTGATTCTTATCTGCTCCACACATCCCATTTGTCTTTACCCTTCTTTAGGGTGTAATGCTCACAATTAAACACCTTACACTAGATGTGGCCTGACTGGTGTGGAAAGAAAGAAAGGCTGTCGTTTTCTTTGTTCTAGCGACTAAATTTCTGTTTCTCAGACTAAGACTATGAAAGCCTGTTTTGGCGACCATATCAAACTGTCTCACTGTCAAGTCACATTAAATGTACTTACACTGTACTTGTGGCCTATTATTACTTAACATTTATTGAGATCCTCATAGTCCAAAGAAAACTGAATAGAATTTGAGCATCTAGTAATGGAAAATGCAAGAACTAAGTTCATTTCTCTTGAAGAGTTTTAATGCGTTTTGATAAGTTGAACTTGTTAAATGTATGAGCCTATGTATTATACAACTAATGGTATTTTGGATCTCCTTTTCATATGTGTTGGTTTCACATCTATCCAAACATCTGGTGAGAATATTTCAGACCACATTGGGTTTTCTATCAGCATACTTTAAAAGTAAGCAATTCCATCTAAACATTATGAAGTCTTCTATACTGTAAACCAAGAAGCAATTTAGTTGGCAACTCAAAAGTGGAATGTAGAATAAAAATGAAATGAGATAAATTCACCCCCAGAGGCAGTCCACATTGTACACCCTGAAGGGATGAATGCTGGTATTGTACATAAAGTGTGCTTTTATAAAAGCTTGGAATTTCCAAATATTTGTTATGGCAGTGTTTTATTCTTAAATCACATAATGAATATTGTGTCATCAGTGATGAGACCTTGAACCTTCAGCTAAATCCTTCTTTGATATTCTAAAGCATATATTCTGCTTCAGTTGTGGAGGAGTTGTTCAAATTATTCCATACCATTATAAACATAATAAGTTAAATATTTTAAAATATTTGTTTTAATTTCACCTGATTTCAGTATAAATCAAAGTATCATTCCAAAAACTTTTGGTTTTTATTCTACTGTAATTAAGGTTGAGAAACAAGGTTTTCTTTGTTTTTGTTTTTGTTGTTCTAGCTTGTGATTGGTATCCTAGAAAGCAATGTAAAAGGGGTCATTTTATAAGCTTATGAGTTTTTAAAATATATTCCTGTTTACTCAGGTTGAATGTTGCTTTGAAAATTTGAGAGATTTGTTGATACTGAGGATGAATATCATTCGGAGTATTTTCTATGTATTTGTTGGTTGTTTGCCTAATAAAATAGTTTTTAGTGGTAAGTAACTTTGTTTATAACTATCAAATGAATATGGTAATCTCAGTTTTGAAAATACTTATTTTTTTCCTAAGTGTAGGAAGATCTTATACTTGTTCTCTACTCATTGCCAGCAGATTACACACCAGATATTTCCTTAGTTGACACAATATTTTTTGTGTGTAGAGATCTGAACTCATTGTTTTGTTCCTTACTTAGGAATATTGTGGTCTAGATTATTTGGACCAAATCATGTTGAAAACAACTAAAAATACAGATATGAAATCCTTGAAAATCTTAAAATAATTGAGGAACTAACAAGATAGTGAGCTATTATCAGGCAAAGACTTATGGGAAAGTAGGGGATGTAAGCCACACCTTCCAGCTGTTTTAATACTCTAGGCATTTGGCAAACTGGAACTTTATTTTGATGTCCTGTGTGATGAGAGGGACAGATATGGAAGGACTACATCGTTAGGTTTAGGGTGAGTTAGATATAAACCCTCTCTCTACCTCCAGAGTGTTCCATAGGAAAATTGTTTTGGTGCTAAGCAGACCAGGGGTAGATGGCAATTCCTAAGGTATGACCACAATGGGCCCTGAAGGAATATTGTAAGCCAAATACATATATCACTTGGGTAGTCCAGAAAATTTGAAGTCAAGGATTTAGTTTTAGGAGTTCAGGAACCTGTAGAATCCTGTAGCTTCCTGACAGAAGCTAACAAAACTCCTATTTGAAGAAAGTTAAAACAAACAAGACCTAAAAATAAATTTTCAAACAATGAGCAGCATGTAGTAAAAAATAACTAAGCATTCAAGGAAAAAGTAGTTTCTAATGAAAAGCGCTCTTCTCCCATCTTTTTCTTCTCCTTTGTGTGCTGCTGCTCCTTTTCCTTCTCTTTTTCTCTTTCTTATTCTCTGCTGTCCCTTCTTCAGTTATATAGTGGTTTAGTACATTTTCACTGAAAATCATCCTCAGCTTTGTAGACTCTCAAACCATTGATTTTTCATACTTAGTTCTATTGCTCTGGTTGAGTCCTTCCTCATCATCTCACAATGGGTTACTGTTAGAGCCTTCTGGTTGACTTTAATTTTAATTTTTCTTCCCAAAATCAATAATAAACGAGGTTCAGGCTAATTAAGTGCTTCTCACAATCCCTCAGTAGTTTCTCTATGGAAATTCTTAAGCATAACATTTGATTCCTGTGTGATCTAGCCCTAGCCAAAAGAGCCTGAGGTATTGGAAGCTGGGTAAATGGTTAAGCACTGTTTATTCACGATTCATTCCCATACTGTTAAATAGATTACTATTAATGTATTTTCAACTAATCTATCAGTTGTTTGAGGAATTAGAGTTCTTTTGTTTTATTGTTACCATTAGTTTTTCATATAGTGGTTTATACATAATAGCTGCCCAATAAATATTCCCTGAATGAATTAATGACCAAGAGAAAACAGATCACTTTCCAGTCAGCTGCCTCCCTTGGTACATGTTGCCTCCATCAAGGATAAAGGAAGAAGGACCTGTTCTGATATGCCTATTGTCACACTGTGGATTGTCCTTTGGCCTTTCCATTTCCCAGTGTGTCACCAGTGCCCTTATAGTTACACATCTTATCAGCATTCTTGGTCTCAGCTCTCTCGGCAGTGGGATGAAGGGAAAGAACGGTGCCGACGTAAGCCATGCTTGGCGGGGGGTGGCATGAGGCCTGGATTTTCTTCTCCTGCTGAGTGGTGTGTTACATCTCTAGGATCTAGTTTGTGATCAGAAATGACCAGTTTTCTCTATACATAATTTCCAGAACCAGTAGCAGTGTTCTTCATTTTAAGTAAAACATAGATAGAATCGAAATCTTGCAAAAAAGAGAAATCAGGAAACTATTTGTTTTATATAACCCAAAGATTTTAACTGGAGGAATTTTCAGGTTGGAAGAATGCATGAATTATTAGACAGGATAAGGTTGATAGGAGGAACCTACATTCACTGGTGCACTATGGTTTGCAGAACGTTTTCCCATGTATTGTCCCTTTTTTCTTTATACCAATCCCGTGCTATAGGCAAAGCAGATTCCTATTACTGCCATTTTACAGACAAGTTAATGTCTAGTCAGCATTTCCTTTTGCAAATAAGTCACTTAGGTCATTTCCAGAAACATTAACTAAACACCTTTCATATCCCCCACACTCAGTTCTTGACTACATTTTTTTCTGATCCCTGCTACTATCACTAATTTAATCTTGTAACTTCAGCAAGACACTGATCATTTTCTTCCATAACATTCTCATTTGTAAAGTCTATACTCCATATTACAACATTTTGTTATGACTGTCTACATCTCATTTCGATCTTCTTTCTAGCCACCTCTCTTTCCTCTACTCTAGTGTATGAGTAGAGTAGATTACTTTGCAGGCAAGTAAAATAGAATAACCCTGAATTAATTAAGTCAAGAGCTCCTCTTTCAGCCCTTTCAGTGTCAGGAAAAAACAAATACTCTACTTGTGGAAACAAAATGTCAACCAAATATATATAATAATGCCCATAAAAATCTGAGGACACAAAACTTGGGCAATGCAGATAATCTGCCTTGATTATAGACTTCATGGGGTCTAAAATTTTGACAAAATAAAATCTTCTTTGATGTTGATAGTGTTTAAGAACAGATTGGCACGCTGTGTTAGGTTTTGGAATAATTAAAAGTCCAAGACTTATTTTTCAGTTCCATAGAGAGGCAGTGGCACTCACAGAGTACTAAAGATGCATGTGGCTAAGTGCTAATATGTCTTGATCAATTAGTATAACGTTTATTGAATGCCTACTGTTTCTAGGTACTGAGGACAAACACAGCAATCTGTCCTTAAATTTGAAAAATGAAGTTGAAATCTTGGGCCTAATTGCAAATTCAGTCTCTTCTGTTGGAGATTTTCTTAATGAGAATATTACTACTAAGATTGAGTTTAGAGAGAATTTATACCCATAGATTATTTACTTTACCAATGTAGGCTAGTGTCTTCTCCTATAGGTTATTACCACTACTGGTAACCTGTTACATTTGTAAGGCCAAAATCTTTAACTTGAGGAAATAAATCTAAAACTAGGATGACAGGAAGGAAAAAAAAACTACCTACATTTTTCATATACAAAATAAATAATTATAATTTATTCAAATAGTATTATAAGGACTGGCTGCTGATTTATTAAATGTCCTTTTACTCAGAGATTGAATCAGGGTGTCTTTCCTTGTCATTCTGATCTGTCCCGTCAGAACTTTTGAGGATCCCCTCAAACCAGTCCTTTCTGGTTGACGGCATCAGTGATGTATGAAGAACAATACTAAACATGCCTGTGGTGGGAATGGAAAACCTTTATGAGGCGAAGGCACTCAGATCCTCATAAATTACATCTGTGGTAATAATTCTTTAGTATTTTAGCTCAACATTTCAACAAGTTTTTTATGTTAATATTTTATTTGGAGCAATATTGTGATTTTCCAAGTGATTTCTCTTACGGAAACTCTTGAGTCTATGAAGGACACAGACAAATATTTCAGAGCTTTTTTATTGCTCCAGACAGCAGCAAACACATGGCAACAATAATGTACTAAAAGGAAAACTATTATATTCGGCCCTGAACATTCTTCATCAAAGCCCTTCTTTCATAATCTTGGCAATAAAGGGCCTGGAAGTGCATACTGCCACCTCTTCATTGTGTTATTCTCTGCTAGCACACAGCCCAGAAGGGCAATAAAACACAGTTAACTGATGTGCACAGGCAGAACAACGCCTATCAACAACATTCTGTAAAATGTCTACTATATGAATTGGAAAGTATGCAAATGGCTAGGAACCAGCCTTCTCCACTACTGAAGAAGTGTCAAGTCCCTGAGGTAGCCACAGAACAGCAGCTTTGGGGAGGAGCAGCAGCATGCTGGTCACTCGTGGTTGGGTTTTCTCTCCTGACGTAAGTGGAGCTATTACCTTGCCAGTGTGCCTTGGAAGACCTGGATCTTACTAGAGTATTTGTATTGTATTAGAATGATGGGAATCCGAGATATGTGGGCCATAATTTTCTTTTGTGTAAGATCAGCTGCTTCTCTGAGTTGTGTCTTAGAACTAATGTGTTGCTTCCAGTAGAGGGATGACACGAGGAAAGCAAACTCAGGCGGAGTTTTCACAGATTCTGCCAGCTAGAGGTCAGTGCACATAGAGAGTTATGGCCTCAAGATGCACAATTGCTAGGTAAATGGTACTGCAGAGATTGTTTTAGACTCCTTGTCAGTGGAGTTTTCTTCTAGGTGTCATCTCTGGAAGAAAATATAACATGTTTTTGGGACAATGTCTGTTTTCATCTGGGGCCAGGTGGGGGGGACCAACCAAAGCCAGTGAAGTAAGAGCAACCCCAGTGTAACTGTTGGTCCCTTGCTGTGTGCTGCATTCTATGTTAAGAGTTGTGTGCATGTATTATTTTATTCAATAATTCCATTTAATCCCTATTATATTCCTCATTATATTGGTGAGAAGACAAGCTCAGAGAGGTTTCATAAGTGTCTTAAGGCCATCGAATTAATGAATGAGGTGGAAGCGGGGGAGAGCCTGGATTTGAAAATAGGTATGTCTGACTCCAGAAATGTTTAAATTTCATGTCAGATTTTTTCTCTTTTGGTGAGACAGATGTGTGAAAAAATTAGAGAAGTTAGAAGTAAGAGCATGTATTAAAAATGTAAGGTGCATAGGCAATTAATTGAAGAATAATGCTCTTAATTCAAGAGGAAATGTTATCAGAATTATTTACTTAGTGAGAAAATAAACTTGACTGATATGCTAGGCTAGACAGCTACAGGTGATTCTGGAAACAAAAGTGAGAGAATAATGAAAACAGTAGGATCCATATTACGGATAACTGCAGAGAGGGATATCAAAGAAAGAGAAAAAGATAGGTCATGGGAGTGGGCCTGGGGTTGTCTTAAAGATTTCTAAGCTAAGAAAAATAATTTTATGCATCCTTCAAGGAAAAGAGAATACTTTCATAAATTTAATGATCTCATGACATTGGTTAAACGTGGTTGTAGAAGAGGCAAACTTTACTAGACGTTAATATGTTCAGGGTATTTTCGTAGGCTTTAATTGCTTTGCCTAGTAAAAACTGACATAACCTTGGAAAATGACAGGGTTGCTCAATGTTGTACTGACTGCTGGATTTGGTTGTGGTTTTTATATGACTGCTGGAAAAGCTGATTCTTTCCTTTTAGTAGTGTTAGAAAGTCTTGAATGAAGGCAATGGCCCTCTCTGGTCTGTTCAAACTATGTGTAAACCAGCCACTTTTCTTCTGAGAATTTGAATTCAAGAATTTTATTTGGATTATTTTGTTACAGCAGCTTGCTCTGAAATGAAGGGTATTTATAATTGACTAATCTAGAATCTGGGAGCTATTTTAA
The DNA here is from genome assembly GCA_008086735.1 of Cheirogaleus medius. Taxonomy (NCBI): domain Eukaryota; kingdom Metazoa; phylum Chordata; class Mammalia; order Primates; family Cheirogaleidae; genus Cheirogaleus; species Cheirogaleus medius. The sequence goes on along the minus strand of VBSM01000373.1, from coordinate 1,719,848 downwards.
GGGAGTGGAAAATTAGATCTCCACCTGCCATTTGAACAAATAAGCAGCTTCTTAAATGTGACCCTGACCAGTTGATGCAAATGAGTATGTTTATGGGGCTGCCTCTTGATCATTTGTTTATTAAAGTCTATATGATTTAGAAAATCTCTCCCTTACCTCAAACTTCTCAAACCCAGAAATGCAGTTACCTACACATTATAGGTATGGGTACTTGCAAATGCATAAGCTTATATGAAAAGTATTTATAAGCGTGAAGGAAAAGATTAAGTTTCACATGATTGAATGTAACTTTCATAGTCTGACCTGAGCCAGGAAGGTAAGTTACCTGCATTTACCTAAAATACAGAATCCAGCACCATATTTTGCATATAGAGGGCATTTGATGAAATATTCGTTAATTTGGTTTTTTCTACCCAGAACTGTCCTTGAGACATATAATTTTAGCTGTATTACTTATGATTTATTCTTGAATATTGTTTATTTTAGCTTTAATTGTTTCTATTCATGTTGAAGTAATTTCTGCTAACGTGGGATGTTGGAATGCCCACCCTCTCAATTAACTGGAATATTTTGGTAAAATTAGACCTCCACTTGAGTGTATCTGTCAAGAATCAATAGCAAATGATAAATATATTATAATTTTAAAATTACTTGATGATGGACTTGCCTAATGAGCTGTAGTTACTTTAAGAATACCAAAATGTCATGAAGACTTATGAGAAATCAGAAACTTTATTGTAAAATCAAGGCAAAAATTAGCTTTCTGAGGGCATAGGCATGGCCTTCAACTCCTAATAGTCTAGAAGGTGTTTGGGCCTATCTTTTAAGGTAGTTAGAGTTAGCCAAAGTGTTACAAGAGATGTATGGCTAATACTTTGATGTGGCATTTCAGTTGAAATGAATTTGATTTGGTTTTTCCTTCTTAAATGTTTTGAATCTTGTTTTTCTTCCAATTTCATTTAATTTTATAATCTATTGAAATAACTGAGGATGTTTATATGGTTTTTGTGTTTTCTTGGGGCAGCCGTAGCTATTTGAAGAGTTATAGATTACTTAATAATGCTAGATACCACTTTTGAATCCAGGCTCAAGCTACATGAATGGAAGAGTAACAGAGGTATGATTAAGGAAGATACTAGCATTTAAGTGCTTAACATTATGCTGAAGTGTGTTAAAGGTATATAATCTTGTATTGATTAAAAGCCACAGTGTCTGGTTTCTAACTCCACTGTCTGATTTTACCCTTAGAGCCCAGATTTGTTAAGTGATTTGGAGAAATTTTTAAAATTATTTATACTCAGTTATCTGAAAATTTTGCCTTCTGTGTTTTATAAATGATGATGTTTAGTGGGACTATTCAAAAAAGAATTACAGACAATGAGATTGTGGTTTTTTTTTAAAGATATCTTACTATAAAGAATGATTAGGTTTGAGTCCTTGTCAATAACAAATTGTATAATTGGGGGGAAGTCTTTTAACCACTTTGGGGTTCAATTTTATTATCTGTCAAATAAGGGTATTTGATTACATCAGTGTTTTCAAACCTCTTTTTATTTGGACTGCAACCTACAGTAAAACATAGATTTTATAAAGCATTCCACAACACACACATGTGTATTGAAAATAAAAGTTTTACTAAATAACACATGTCCTTACAATATACACTATATTCTTTATTTTTTTAAGATGTCATTCACTAAATTGATTTCATGACTCAGAACTATCACTTTCAGTTTGAAAATGCTGGGTTAGATGCTTTCAGATGGCTCTTTGAATTTTAAGATTTAAAATTGAGATTTAGGATTTAATTTTACTATTTTTGACCAGAAAAAGCAAGTTGAGTTTTAAGCGATGATGAGCTATAATCCTTCCATAACCTGGAGTCCCTGAGATGTGGTGGGAACCTGCACATTGACTGTGTGAGGACTGGTGGCTGGACTCCCAGAGTATCTGTTGGGCCAGGCCGTAGGCCGGGCCAGCAGCAGTCCCGTGCTGCTTTCCCCCGCTCTTCTACTAACTGCGCCTCACTGTCACGGCACCTTGCTCCTTGGAGTTGAAGTCATCAGAACTCAGAAAGCAAGGTTAGCATAGCCAGTTGATTAGGAAACAGTAGAGGTATGTAGCATTTACATTTGTGCGACTCAACTTTATGTGATTAAAATCACGTAAAAAGAAAGTGCTTGAAGTGCATCAAGGAAGTGGCTAAGTGAGTGAAACCTGTGGTAAATGCTAATCAAGTGAGGGGTTCCATGGATTTTATATGTTTGAGTTTGTGTGTGTATATGTTTGTGGAATGCTTTATAAAATCTATTTGTAGGAAGTAGGGAACACATGTTATATCATATGTCTTTTGATCTCATTACTTTTGTTCATCTTGAATGTTATTCCTATGCATACAATTTTTTTCATAGGTAGGATGAATGGTAGAAATGGTTTTCCATCATGTAAGAACAATGAGGTTGTTACCCATTGTGGCTTAATCTCCTGAAATTTGTGGCAGTGATGAGATTGAGTTGGATATTGAGTTTGCTTGTGCTGCTTCTGGGATTCAGATTCTTATGACATGGGTGATAGTTGAGAGCCTACCTTTGTGGATATGTGGATATCATTTTGCTTGGAAGAGGTAGAAGTAAAAATCTCAACAATAAGCATATCAGTTCAGACCACAATGAAATAAAACTAGAAATCAATCCCAAGAGGAATTTTGGAAACTCTACAAATACATGGAAATTAAACAACATACTCATGAATGACCCTTGGTTCAATGGAGAAATTAAAATGGAAATCAAAATATTTCTTTCTTTTTTTTTTTTTCTGAGACAGAGTCTCACTCTGTTGCCTGGGCTAGAGTGCCGTGGCGTCAGCCTAGCTCACAGCAACCTCAAACTCCTGGACTTAAGCCATCCTCCTGCCTCAGCCTCCTGAGTAGCTGGGACTATAGGTATATGCCACCATGCCCGGCTAATTTTCTCTATATATTTTTAGTTGGCCAATTAATTTCTTTCTATTTTTAGTAGAGACGGGGTCTCACTCTTGTGCAGGCTGTTTCGAACTCCTGACCTTGAGTGATCCACCTGCCTCGGCCTCCCAGAGTGCTAGGATTACAGGCATGAGCCATCGCTCCCGGCCCAAAATATTTCTTAAAACAAATTTAAATGGAAACATAGCATACCAAAAGCTGTGGGAGATAGCAACAGCAGTACTAAGAGACAAGTTTATAGCAATAAATGCCTACAGCAAAAAAGTAGAAATATTTCAAATAAACAATCTAATGATATAAAGGAACTAGAAAAGCAAGAATAAACCAAACCCAAAATTAGCAGAAGGAAAGAAATAATAAAGATCAGACCAAAACTAAATGAAATGGAGACTAACTAAAATAACAATACAAAGGATCAATGAAACAAAAGATTGGTTCTTTGAAAAGATAAACAAAATTGATAAACTACTAGCTAGACTAACCAAAAAAAAGGAGAGAAAATCCAAATAAATTCAGAAATGAGAAAGGAGACATTACAGCTCTATCATAGAAATACAAGAGATCATCAGAGACCATTATGAAAAATTATATGCTGACAAAGTGGAAAACCTATAGGAAATGGATACATTCCTGGATACACAACCTACCAAGATTGAATCAGGAAGAAGTAGTAAACCTGAGCAGAACAATAATGAGTAGTAAGATTGAATCAATAACAATCTCTTGGCAAAGCAAAGCCCAGGTCTGGATAGATTACAGCTGAATTCTACCAAATTGTACAAAGAAGAACTAAACTATTCCAAAAAATCAAAGAGAAAGAATTTTCCCTAACTTCTTCTACAATATCAGCATTACCCTGTTACCAAAACTAGACAAAGATGCAACAGAAAAAGAGGAAATTATAGGCCAATATCCCTGGTGAACATAGATGCAAAAATCTTCTACAAAATACTGCCAAACTGAATCCAAGTGCACAGCAAAAAGATAATGCATCATGATCAAGTCGGATTTATATCAGGTGTGTAAAGGTGGTTTACCATACACAAATCTATGTGATACATCACATCAACAGAATGAAGGACAAAAACCATATGATCATCTCAACAGATGCAGAAAAAGGATTTGATAAAATTCTACATCCTTTCATGATAAAAACTCTTGATAAATTTGTCATTGAAGGAACATACCTCAAAATAATAAAGTCTGTTTATGACAAACCCACAGGTAACAGCTTAGTGAATGGGGAAAAGTTGAAAGCCTTTCCTATAAGAACTGGAACAAAACAAGGATGTCCATTTTTTTTCTTTTTATTTCAGCATATGGAGGTACAAATATTAAGGTTACGTATATTGCCCATGCCCCTCCTCCCTCCTCAAGTCAGAGCTTCAAGTGTGACCATCCTCCACACGTTGCACATCTCACTCATGTTTGTATATACCCACCCGACACTTGATAAATGATATTCCTATATGTCCTCTTAGGTGTTGATCCATTAATACCAATTTGCTGGTGAGTACATGCGGTGCTTGTTTTTCCATTCTTGATATACTGCACTTAGTAGAATGGGTTCTACCTGTATCCAGGAAAATACAAGAGGTGCTATATCACCATTGTTTCTTAAAGCTAA
>VBSM01000373.1:1672690-1712461 GCA_008086735.1 Cheirogaleus medius | reverse complement strand
CTGATTCTCCAGGATGCCATGATGAGGAAGAGTAACTGGATATGTTTAGAAGAGGTGCCTCCCCCAGGCCCAGAGCTATTCCTGAAGCATACTGGTGCATTTAGCGCAGGAGTGGTATGGCAGAAGTTAGCATGAATTGTAGCAGGTGGCGGCTGTATTAATTTTCCCTGTGCACTGACTGTCTAATCTAAACATTCCAATATTGAAAACAAAACTGTTAGTTTATATTTCTAGGCAAGGGTCATTGAGCCTCACATGGATAAAAAGAATATATGCAAAAAGAAAACAGTATATTAATACAGAATATCTGAACCCAAGATAGAGAAAGGTCACACTATCCTCTAGTTTAAGCGGATAGAAACTCACAGATGTGTTTGTGATTTTACTAGCTATAGCAATTTCAAATATTGAAATGGCATTTGGAATAGGAAGATAGGGTTCAGATTAGAGCACAGTGAATAACAAAGTAAAAATGTTGTTATTCTAGCAGCTTAGAGATACCTCATTGTGTTTGCCTCTGCTAAATCCTGATGAAATGATCTTGAAAGAGCAATGCCTGTTGTTCTTGGCTTTTATTGATTTTATTCCACGCAGTATGAGGATCTACTGCTTGTCCTAAAATGATGAAATTGAAAGAAGATTGATTTTGGATGACTTCCAGTATCTTTCCTTGAACTTCAGTTTGCAGAAATTGGTCACTTAGAAATAAAACCATAACTCACACATCCACTCTCTACTGCTGTGAAACCAAAACTTAGAGTTCTTGCTCCTAATATCTTTGAGAGAATTGGAAATTCCAGCATATTTTGGAGCAATGATATTTCCATGTTTGATCTGTTCTATAATAATAAAAAAAAGTTAGGCAGCCTACTTTTAGATATCCTGAGCCTCTCTAGATGTGTTCCTTTTCTTGAAATAAGTCTCCAGGTAACTGTGAGAACCTTTAAGAGGATGTTTGCCCCCTATTATTTCAGATTTTGAACATTTTAGGGGATGCAAGTTGTAGAAACAAAGTAGGTTGCTTTTTAAATAAATTAATGGTGGTTTTGTCCTCTGGCATGCATTTCCTACTGTATAAAGACAAAGTTAAACGTCTAAAATATAAAACGTATTCATGGCCAAACACACACACACTCCTGTGCCTTGCATGAACCCTCTGATTCGTGTGTTGGTTTCTTCATTGATAAAAAGTTGTTCTACAAAAAATAGAAGGCTTTTCCATTATTTTTACTATTTTTTTCTTTGTGGCTTTAATGGAACTTTTTGCATTGTAGAGAAGAAGAAAGTGAGGCCTGAGTATGTGGTGTGAATCTCCCTAGATCATATTAAAAGTAAGAAGCACAGGCATAAGCAGCTTGAGCTTGGATCATCATTGGGTTGGTATTCAGTCTTCACCATCACTTGCCATTTTGCTGTGTCAGAAATTTCAAATGTGGCAGTGCAGGTGGCTGAATTGAGGTTTGGGGTTTGAGGGTTTAGAATTTTAGTTCCTTTTTTTAAAATGTAAAGTATCCCATATGTCATTGTTTTTCATAATTTTTTCAGTCTTCATTTTAATTGTTCGGGAAGGTGGAAAGTTTATCTTTCGCTAAAGAGGCAGCTTCTGGCACATCTGTAGTATATTTGATTTGTTGCTCTGTTCCTCATTCAACATTTATTGAGCCCTTGTTATGTATGATGTAGCCAAGGTAGCCTTGTGGGATATACAAATGTATTCAACATTGCTTTTGTCCTCAAGAAATTCATTATCTGTTAGGGCAGATGGGTTCAGGGAAAGGATTAATAGAGTGCCTTACTCAGGCCAGTCTCTTGTTGCCCTTTTGCTAATAGACTAAAGGGAATCTTTGTAATTTCTTTGTTAACTTCAACTCACCAGAATAAGAAATGGAAAAGGTATGTGGGAAAAAAATACTGCTGATATTCTCTGTACACTATATATTAGAAATTTCTGGTTTGAATAATGTAGCCAGTTGGACAGAGAATTTAGGATTTGAGGTTTTTAACTGTAGTTTTGACCCAGTTGACACTTGGGATGTGGGGTTGGTGAGACATGCTCACTGGGAAACTCACATTCTTCAGAGCAGCTATGTGTGTGTGGACAATGGGCAGACCAAGCCTATGGAAAAAGACAGGGCTCTGTTTGGCGGGAATCTGTTCTGTTATTTAGGGGCTGAGGGAGTCCTTTCTGGAGCAAGGGCAGGGCTTCTGTGGGTAGACAAGAGTGAGGAAACATCACATAACACTAACTGTGGCGTGTGATAGTGGAAGATGAAGACCAGGAGAGCCAGTCAAGAATTTACCAAGCAGTGTTCCACAGATGCTGGTTCTGTGATGCATGCTCTGATAGGAAACCTTTGGACATATCTGTATTCAGAAATTGGAAGAACTGCAGAAGGAGCAGAGAAAGCATTGTGGGGAAGGTAGGAGGAGATGCAGGTAAGTGTGGGGTCTCAGGAGCCAAAGTTGAGGAATTTTGGGGGCCCAAGAGTGCCAGTGAGGTCAAGAGAATCAGGACTGATTAAAGCCTCTGGATTAGGGGTATTTAGAGCCTTCTTTTGAGATCATCTGACTTTTGTCATGTGGTGGTCTTAGTATTGATAATGTCTATTTACATGTTTAAGAAGTATTTTCAGTTGGTAAATTTTATTACCTTTCCAGCCTCAGCTCTTGTGACATCTTCCATCAAATTTCTAGATCTTAAAGGACATGTATTACTATATCATAAATTTGCTTTTCAGAGTATTTTTTTCTTTTTTAAAAAAAATCAAATGAACATTGTGTTTTCAAGTGATCAGAATATTTTAATAATAGTTTTTCAATATAATTTGCTTCCTTTGTAATGTTATGCAATTTATTTTGTATCTTTAATAACATTATTCTGAGAAAGTTTCTGCAGGCTTCCTAGATTGCCATGGGGTCCATGGGAGAAAAATGGTGCTGGACACTACGCTGGGGACTACATTTCTGAGGCTCTAGCAGTGACTGTGTATAGGTACTGAATAGATACTGATGAATGACTAAGGAATGGCATATGAAAAAACTCAGAGAGCCTCCCCTTCTCCCACCAGGAAAAGTATAATATTACTGATTAAGTCTCACCTCTTTTAGTTACAATCACATTCCAACAATGTCAGTCTGAGCTTGGTCTACCAACATCTCCCTATCTAGGCTCTTTTTTTTTTTTTTAAATCATCAAGAGGCAGTATAGGGAAAGAGTTAAGAGCATGGCTCTAAGCCAGGCCCGCTGAATTCAAAGTTGAGCTCTGCTAACTTCCTGGTTGAGTGTGCTTGCATAAGGTATTTAACATTTTGTATTTAAGTTTTCTTTTTCATAAAAAAGGTAATAGAAAAGGATACATAAATTGGAGATACCTTATGCTTATGTTATATGCTTTTGAAAAAATAACTGGAAGTAAATAAGATACTTGCAGTGGTAAGAATATGCATTAATGTGTTTTCTTTCTACTTCTCTAGAAACTATATTTTATATATTTTATAGCATTTAAATGTTTTATAGCATTTAAAAATATATAAATGAAAAAAATATATAAAATAAAAATATATAAATATATTCAGCCCCTTGCTGAATTGATGGTAATGGAGTTACAACCATAGTTTTCATGGATGAACTTGCTAAAGTAAGAGTTTATTTTGAAGAGGTGGGAGATGGTAACCTGGGAACAATTGCCTGCCACCTTTTGAAATACAGATATACTGTACTTTGACTTTCATAATAATCCTCTTCAGGGATTATGTAGTTGAAAAGGAAGTTATGTATAACCCCATTCGTCTAGTTCAAGCTATGTCCCAGCCTTTCAGTGCCTCTCTAGAAGTATTGCTTTGAGTACCTATAACGTTTTGTTTGAACCATGATTATAGTAGTTAGCATGCTTTATTGTGACTGTTTACAAATTCTATATTTTTTAAAAAAAATAGAATGTGACCTAGATATGTAGGATGAACAAGTCTAGAGATCTAATGTGCATTGTGAGAATGATAGTACTACTTGGGACTGTATTTGGGATTTTTTGCCAAGAGAGTAGATTTTCAGTGCTGTTATGACACACACAAAATAAGGGGTAACTGCGTGAAATGATGGATATGTTAATTTGCTTGACTGTTGTAACTATTTCACTATGTATATGAAAACATCTTGTTATTACCTTCAATGTATACAATAAGAATAATAAAAGAATAAGAATATGAGCTTTTTGTTATAGATAAATTAAGTAGATAAATTTTTACCCCCAATAATTCCAGTAGTGCCTGGTACTGGTGGGCGTTTGTAACTTTTGAGTGAATTATTTCTGTCTACAATATAATGGAGTATTTCCAGTTAACAGGCTTTCTAATTTGCATGCAGCCTTTAATATTGTTAGCTATTTCTTATTTTTAAAGAATTTTTATGTGTGTTAAATTTGGGTATGCCTTGGACATTTATTTGTAGTCTTACTTTTGGAGTAAACACATTCTAGTTTGTCTCCTTTGAAAATATTTGAAGAACATTTCTGAAATCTTTCTTCCTCCCAAACATAAACACACCTCCTTCCTTCATCTGTTTCTTATAAGAGAGTGACCCAGAACCCCTCCCCTAATGTACACCTTGGGCTTTCTGCTGTGCTCCTATGTGTCTGCTCAGCCAGGGTCGGTTGTGGGCACCCAGCGGTGCGAATACCTCCCTTACTCCTCTGCAAGTATTCCTGTGCTTGTGTGGCCTGACATCTTTTTAGCTTTTAAAATTGCTCCACCAGCCTCAAATAATGCATGTTAAGCTGTGGACAACTGAGGCTCTCTGGTCTTAACACATTAACTGCTTTCAAATCATGTCTCCCCTTTCCTACATGTGGAAATTTATGAATGTCTGATGTTATATTTCCCCTTCCTTGTTTTAATCTAAAAGCCACTTAAAGTTGTTTGATTGACTGATTAATTGGTTTCCTTGACTACTCTGAAACCCAGAGAAAAACAGCACACAACCACCTCCTTTTTGAGAGCCTGGACTTTTTGTGAATTTATAATTTTATTTTAGTTTGTTTTGCTTTTATCCTAATCTGTTTATTATGAGATTTGTATCAATCTGTAATCAAATAAATATTTTAGGAATTCTCATAGAGAATTGTTTACACTCAAATTTTATTTGTTGTACTTTCCTACTTGGTTTGCTGCTTCTGGGCTCTAAATAGGATTCCGGAGAGGAGAATTTCAGGGTAATAGGGTGTAGTGGTTCAGATGTGGGAACTGGGGCTAAATGGCCTGGGCTAAAGCCCTGCCTCTGCCAGTTGCTGCCTTCTATGACCTTGGAAAAGCTGCTAAGCCTTTCTGTGCTTTGACTTCCTTCCTTACCTGTGACACAGTGATGGCAATGGCACCTACTTCATTGGGTTCCTGTGCAGTTCATAGGAATATAAATGAAATACTAAGAATAACCCCTCCCCTCCAAGCACTCTATAAGTGGAGTATGTGACATTCTTAAAGAGCCCGCTAATATGAAATCAGCCTAGCTTTTCTGAAAGTGAGATAGGGCTTGCTTTTCTCTTTCTACTGACCAAGCTCACTGCCCTCATCTCAGTATCAGGACTGTGGCAGCAGGGCTGGGGAACCTGAGAAACTTGGCCAGGAGGGGATGATAAAGGTGAAAGAAACTGTTTATAGGGAATGATTGGGATACAGGAAGAGGTGCCTTGGGATCCTGGGTAGGGGAAGAAACAGGTTTTCCCTTCATATGGGCAAAATGTCTCTGTCAGCCAGCCCTAGGGACAAAAATAACGGGAAAGTATTTAGCAAAGAAGAAATTTGCTTCAAGTGTATAAGGGTGAATGGGAAAAATATATTTTTTCTTTTTCTCTTTCTCTGTTCTTCCTTACCCTCCTCCACTTAGATTTCTTTTAAATCTCCCCTTGGCCTTGTTATTTCTTATCCCCATTCTAAAATCCTTTTACTAAATTTTGATAAATTGAAAAATATGGAAATTATATTTATATATTGTGATTGCCTAAGTTTAATTTTTAAAAATCTAGAATTCAGAAGTGCTTCTCTAAGTTTGAATTGCCTTTTAATATCAATTTGATATATGAAAACATAATTTATGGCAGGGTCTACTTTTCAGGTGATGGAAAATATGAGTTCTATACTTTGTAGTTTGAAATTCATTTCATTGGGTGTCTTTTGTTGATGTTTCAAATTTGTGATACATCTTTTCCACATGGTCTGTAATTAATTATTCATTCCTGATATGTTTATTTGCGATCACCTATTTATATAACTCAATTTGTCCATTACCTGGGCGTGTAGCTATACTACTAAAATATGTTAATTCATGACTATTTTTGAAAAACATTGTTAGGGGCATTAACAAGTTTTATTTATTGCTGTTCTTTAAAACTGCTCGGAGTACTTCTAACCTTCAAACAGCTTTTCCCGGCTTGTTCTCTCAGCACATTTGACACGCAACAAAAGTGACTTTTGTCTTATTATGGAAGTGGGCCAAATTGTTTGACATCATGACAGGTGGTATATTATTTAGGGCTGCCGAGACCTTGGGCTTCACAAGTGCTTTGTTCCTTCTAGATTGTGTTTTGACTTGCATGTTTCTGACAGCCACTGTGGCATCAACCTCCTTTATTGAGTTTGGAATGTGCCTGCAAGAGCTGGCCTTATAAAGGTTTTAGCTACAGTGTTAGCAATTTCCTAAACATTTCATATATTTGTATTTATTATAGTTTGATTTTAATATTTGTATTATACTTAGCATTTATTATGGCTTGGTTTTGTTTGTTTTTACATAATATCCCCTTATGAGAAATATAATCACTGTGTTTATGGTTGTGAATATTTGTGCTTTTCAATTCCTTGGCCTTTTAGGTCTCAAGTATGGAATGTTTTTACATGTACTTGCTTGCAAATTGAAAAAAATACAACAAATCTTCACTACTTCAGGTAAATGAACTCCATAAGAAACTAAAGGTCGTCTTCTTGCTTATTAGACATCTTTAATATTGGAAATATCAGAGTGTACTATTACAGCAGGAAGTGATGCAAAAAATTTAGGCTGATCTCAACTTTGAGGTTTATTAAAATATTCCACAGGGGTAGTGATTTATCTTTCTTTCTTCCTTCTAATACAAAGATATTTATTCAATACCTTTAAACTTCTGGGCACCATGCCAGGCATGAGGGAGGTGGAGGGGAAGCAGACAGAATTCTGTTCTCCTGGGCTTGTGTGCCACAGCTTACTTCTTCCATGGTTCATCAGGGCAGATGCCATGGTTATAGAGTCTCATCAACAACAAATTCGAATGCAACTGGTGGTAATAATTCTATAGCTACAGTTTATGGAGAGCTAGATGGTTTGTGTTTGTCATCTCCGACCCTCATAAAGAGAGAAGGGGCTCTTAGTATCCTCATTTTACAGGAGAGTGAACTAAGGCTCAGAAAAATTGATTAATTCAGAGTTAGTGTTGGGAATTTTAAAACTCCAGTCTATTTGCTGCCAGTTGATCCTTTTTATTATGACTCATCTCTTAATATAGGTTATAGAGTAATGCTGTTAATTTTTGAGGATGAAATCAAGGCACGAGATTTAAGACTTGGTAATTTGGATCATTAATAAAGAAAATGGTTATTTTTGTAACTTGATATTTAGTTTGTTTTAATGAATGGAGGAAGAATGATTGGCCTTAAAATTTTACCAGCCACATTTTCGAATACAGTTTATGCATATATTCACTAAAGAAAGAGGATATTCTTTCTTATTTTAGAGCGTTGATGTACCTGTCACAGTTCTTGTGATCATCACAAATAACTGTGTCAGTCCCAGTGATCCTAAGTATAAGGAATCTTTCTTCTCAATATTTGTCAAAAGCAGCAAATGTTCCAGGTCAATGATGCAAAACAATACAGAATATATTTTTAATTTTGTTTTTGAGTTGGATCTACTTGAATAGTTCTATGAGATTTCCTAATATAGAGACATATTTGTTGAAGAAGTCAGTGACCCAGAAGAGTGACTGCTGCACACAACCGTGTCGACTTCTCAGAGGCACCTCCAGTGCCTCAGGTAGGTGCTTCTCCTGGGCTCCTGGGGAGCTCTCCCTTCTGTGACAACAGATAGGAAAATTGCTTCAGGGCCAGCTGCAGGGAATATTGTTGGCAGGATGCTTTCTCTGGTTTCTTGTGCTGATCTAGGCATAATTGTGGTCAAGAAAATATTGAGTGAATGATTAACATATAGTTCTCAATTTTATTTAGCTGCCAAACTCATAGTACTAGGAAATAACCCAAGCCAACTACCTTGCTGTGGCTTAGGACTTCAGGTTTAAAAGTCAAAATTTATAGCTATAAAAACATTTGAAAGCTTTTAGTATGTGGTAAAGATAAATAATGACCAACGAGATAAAATTTAAATCAATACGCATATTTCTTCCTCTATCTTCTTCTCTCCTAATGTTTTATTTGGGGCTATAATAAACGTCTATAATAATCATCTCAAGAGAGGTATTTAATAGTTTCAACTAATGTGAATTGATAGCCACTTAAGATCTTTAATATTGATTAATATATGTTATTTTCACTCTCTAGAGTAACACAATATACCTGAGGATAAATCTTGGGAAACTGCCAACCCATGGAAAAATGTTTTCCTCTATTTCCAAAATACAATGACTTCTTATTTGATTGTGTCTCATCTCAGAGGAGTGAGGTTCAGGGATGTAGAGTGTGAGTGAGGGTGGGTGGGTGGTGAAGGCAGCGATGAGCAAGTAGTTGGTCGGTTTACAAGGGTCTCCAGGACCTGGCTCCACCCTTGTCTCCTGCTGCCCTCCGCCCTGGGGTGTCAGCCACACTGGCCTTCTTGCTGACTACAGGACACACCAGCCTTGCTCCCGCCCTCAGGACCTTCTGTTCCCAGAGGCCTTCACGGCTTGCTTCCTTCTTTCTAGGGTCTTCTCAGAGGTCTCCTTCTCAGTGAAGTTCCCTTACCCTGTTTCATGTGCAGTCTGCCCATGCCTCATCCCCTTCTGTTTTTATTTTTCTCCATAGCACTTATCATTATCTGACAAACTCTATATATTTTCCTTGTTTCTGTTTATTCTTCCCCCACTAAAGTGTAAGATACAGGAAGGCAGAGATTTTGTCTCTGTAGCACCTCCTAGAATGGACGAACTAGAATGGTGCCTTGAATGATTACAGCCCGTCATAGATACTTAATATTTTTGAATCAGTGGAAGATTTTCTATATAGTAATAAAACTTAGAAACTAGCTTTGTTTTGTTGTGCTGTTTTCACCTCCATTTCTCAAGAACCTGAAAATAAAATACAAGTATTTAAGCTGTGCTTCCTGTTGAGTACTTAAGGAAAACAAATGAACATTGTGGAAGCCTCTTCCTTAGTTTTCCGGAGCGTCAGAGCAGTGAGACAGTCGTGATGGATGCCTACAAGTAGAGGAGACCCAGGAGGCAGGATACCAGATACCTCTCTCACTTGAGGAGGCTGGTAATGTGACCTCAGTTTTCACCTGTAAAATGTGGGTATTTATGTCACCAATGTTCCTGACTAGAGAGAACCGTTTAGAAACATAGTCTAATGAAAAAAGGAGAAGGCTCGTATTTACTTATGTAGTCTTTTGTTTGTATTTGGAAAATGCGGTTGTATTATTTGGTGTCATTTCAACTATAAAGTTTATTTTATAATGTAAAGAAATTCAAGCCAGACTCTAGTGTCAGTGCTGAAAATGGGGTAGTCCTGTTTTCATTTTTTTAAAAATTCATATTTATTACTATATAAATTTCTTCAGGCCAATGCCTTTTTTTGAGCTTTGCCCTATCAGAATTATTTACTATATATTTGGGGTTGGTACATTTAAAAAGCATTCAAGGATGAAGTACATTTTTTTCCTTAGGACTTGAATAGTAATACATTTTTAAGTCTTGCTAAATAAATGAATAATTTTCTAGAACATCACTTAAGAAAGAAGAAGATAATGAGTACTGTAAATAAAACTATGCCATATTTTATATCATTCTAATAATCAGATTACAGTCTGCCTCAACTTCAAAGAAAATAATAGTTACAATAAATTACACATTTTCAAATATATCCTTCTATTGAGTGCATAACAAAGTGCTGGGTATGGTGACATGTTTAATAGACATCCCTGCCAGCATTTTGAGCTAAAATTTAGGGCCTTTAAAACAACTTTGAATATGTAGTGAATGCTTGTCTTCTAGTGGACAGAATGCATGCGGGTGGGAAGAGCCAGATCTGCTTCCGAGGCACACCTTTGATTTACACGACAGTATTAGAAAAGTCAGATTCTTCTCTTGATTTTGAGCCCACAAATACCACCCTGGCTCTCTCCATGAAACCCGCTGCAGTTGGACCAGGCCTTGCTTTTGGTGTGGCACCCTGACTTAATCCATATACCAGGCACAGCTCCCCAGCCTGCAGAGGGTGGAGTGGCCATCCTCCCTCACTTTAGAAGTGGATTTTGTGTCTGTATATAGCTATGATGCCATTAGCCTCTTTGGGTAGTCAGTGTCATAGTGTTGACATGCTAAGCTTCAGTTAATTAAAAACTGTTTCATTCTGTTTTTCTTGTTTGTATAACAGTGAGTTCACATCATCATCCTCCTGAACTCATGAGGCTTTTTGTGCTTGTTTTCTGGGTTTGATGTTTTAGTCTCTTTATATTTGCTTTCATTAAATGTGCTGGATAGAGGCCTTGGTACCAGCACTTTGATGTCTCCTCTTTTTTTAGGGCCGTTATTCCTCCTCCTAACTTATTAACCTCCCTTTTCAGCTTTTTACCACTGAAATACATGATCCAAGGCATTAATATAAAGATTGGGTAGGATGAGGCTTAAGATAGTGCTCTGCAAACATACCCCAATATGCTTCTAGACCTGCACTACCCAGTATGGCAGTTATGAATATATGACTATTTCCATTTAAATTTTACAGTCAAATGAAATTAAAAATTTAGCTCCCAAACAGCATTAGCCACATTTTAAGTACTCACTAGCCATGTTTTGTCTATTAGACAGTATTGATATAGAATATTTCTATCATCACATAAAGTTCTGCTGGACAGTATGGCTCTATTCTGATATTGATCCCTTAGCACTCTGAAACATAAAAAGAATGCCACGAATTATTTTTCCATATTTCCTCACACTTATTAATTTTACGGTAGCTGATGATTAAAGTGACACATTTTATTTGAGGGAATCAGGCAGGTTTAAATAAAAGAGGTCAAATTTGTGTTTTGAAGGATAAGTATGATTTTGAGAGTAGATATTGGTGGAATTGCCAGTTTTTTGGGAAAATTGGGTAATACATAAAGACATGAGTAATTCAACATTACTGGGGATTAAGGTGTGTGAGGTTTTATTATTAGAATTGTAGCTGGAAAAGGAAGTTGAGGACATGATTGAGTTCTATTTTATATACACATATAAAACACTAAGTATGAAGTATGAATTTGAGGAAGAGTTTGTTCATTTACTTAGCACTTATGTGTTGAGTTTCTACTCTTGTCACTGAGCCATATACGGGAAGATACCATCTTGGGGTCTCTTCCCGGAAGGGGCTCAGCAGTCAGTGGGGGAGACACACCCAGAAGCACATTGATGTAATGTGTCCTGAGGAAGCAAGACTACTGGCCTGGGAAAGCATTACCAAACAGGCAATTTCAGTGTTTGTCACTGAGGTGGGAGTTGGATAGAGACTGTTTCATTCAAAAGCAGTTTGTTTCATTTCCCCTGTCATGTTAGGAACTGCCATGTTTTGATCATTTTACCATTTATTAAGTGTTGAGTGATAATGCTGCATTTATACAGAAACAGAAATTCCCTTTCTCAGCAATCCCAAGTATATAAATAAATTTTTATTTTAAAAAATGTAATGAGGTTAAACTAAGATATTAACAGCACAATACTTTGGTGTACAGTCAACTTTTTGTTACTTGGGTGCAGATTATTGGCGGTAAGAGTAATGGAGAGTGTACTGGTGGAAAAAATTAAATAATCAGAAACAAGGTTGATTGGTCCTCGAGGCTGGCTGTGTGGCGCAGTTTTGGAGAATTAAAAGAAGTGCACATCTCTATATTCCAACCTTGGAGGTTCTGACTCAGTAAATCTGGGGTTACTTCCTGGCATCTGTGATTTTTTAAGCACCTAAAGTGATTCTGCTGGGCAGCCAGGGTTGAAAACCACTGGTCTTCTGTGTGGCATTTTATAATAAATAATAGATGCCACATTTTGTCTTCTGTGACATAGAATGGCTCTCTTTTTCACCAATCAGAGCCTGACATTAGGCCTGTGCAGATTTGAGCCCTGTAGTATTGATGAACATTTAAAGTTAATAAAAAGACAGAACCCAAGAAAAACAGAGGCATTGATTAATGTATAGTGGCTAATAGCAAGAACTCTGAAACCAGGTTGCCTGTCTTTGAATCTTTCTTCACCATTTACCACCTCTGTGATTTTGAGCAAGTTACTTAACTTGTGGACTTTAATTTCTTCTTCTGATAAATAGACATAATGGTATCTGTCTTGTAGAACTTAATTTGTAATGATTAAAGGAGTTAGTATATACACCTTATTTAATTGATTCTAAGATGTATTTGTTACTACCTCTGAAATCAGGAGGTGAAATGCAAGTTTTAGAATGTGTTCTGGTTCACTTCACAATGAAATGTTCTTTCTGTGTGGTACATAAAATAAATATGCATCTTATAATTGATGATGCCTTAGATTGACTGATTTTATGAAATGCAAATTATTAGATGTGTTAAGTTTTGTTTTAATAAAATAGAATTACTTGGTCTCTTCTTTAAACTTAATTATGATGATTACAATTTCAAACAATTATTGGGCATTTCTATATGTCAGGAACAGTGCTTAAGAATTTAATCTTCATAACAGTAATAATAGTATGTATTTTTGGGGGTGATTTTGAGGCAGCTAGAAGATCGTAAAACTAAGATTCAAACATGCTTGACTTTAACACCTGGCCTTTTAACCACTGGGCCATACTGACTGATTAGCCCAACATTTAATCTACAGGTCTATGTCTAATCCTCAGAGTTGGTTAGTTCTTTTTAGGTAATGTGGCAAGAAACATTTAAACTGAGGTAAATCCAAGTCACTATTCCTGCTCCATCAACCACTCAACCCTACCTGCTAACATGACTATCTATGACAGGGGTGGGGAACCTGCGGCCTTCTGATTTCAAGATTGTTCTTTTTTAAGCACCAAAGGAGGTAAGAAAAGCTTCATCTCTCTCTGCTGTACCCCTTTTAATGAAAGAATTTGTTCTGTAAAGTTTGGATTCATTCAAAAGGCTGCACTTAAGGACCTAGAAGCCCACATGTAGTCCTATGAGGTTGAGGGAAGAGTTGGTTGAGAAAGAGAGAAGATAATTTGACGTCCTTAAAGGCAAGATTCGGGACAGTGCAAATACCAGAGGTGTCACACTCAGACATGACGGCGTGTAGGAAGACTCCCAATGTCATATAGTAAACAGTGGACCATGCAACAGTTAGGTAATTGTCTTTATCACTGGCTGTCAGTAGTTTGACTGACACACCATCATGTGGTTTTCCTTATATTTATCCTGCTTGGGGTTTGCTGACCTTTATGAATCTGTAACTGTATGGCTATTATCCTATTGGAAAAGTTTATTTCTTTTGCCTTTTTCTTTCTTTTCTTTTTATTTCTCTCTGTGAGCCCGATTAGGGGATTGTTTTAATATTGCCCACAAGTCTTTAAGATCTCCTCATTTTGTTTGATATTTTCTCTTTTTATTCCTCAGATTCACTAGTTTCTAGTGCTCTGTCTTCACCTTCCTCTTTCCTTCGTCATCACCAATCTGCTGCTAAGCCCATTTGCTGCTTAACAATGCCCATTTTATTTGAATATGATGTTTTACAATCTTTATTTTGTTATTTTTTATAATCAGTTTTATTTTTCTGATTTTTTAAATTATTATTCGTCATGGGCCTATTTCTATATATATCCTTGATCAAAGTTACAGTAGCTACTTACCTGCTCTGCTAATTTTGATATCTGGGTCATCTCAAGGTCAGTCTTTGGGATTGCCTTCTCTTTCGTTTTCTTTTCTGGATTTTGTTACATTTCTCCCAACAGTGCTGACTTTTTTGCTTTTGTTTTTGCAAAAAATTAATTTGGATGACTCAAACTGCAAACTTGGAGTCCTGAGTGGTAACTCAAATCACATTTTAGTTTTTTTAGTCTTAGCCTGGTTTACAGGTCAGCCAGAGATTTGGACAGCGTTCATACACAGAATTTATGCATCATCTTCTCTGTTTCTATCTTTACTGGGATTTCCTATTTTTGCCAACCTCATTTCCAATGGCTGTGGTTGCCCTAAACTCTGCCCTTTGGTTCTCTAGGCCAATAAGGCAATGGGTTTTCTTTTGGAAAGTTGGGTATAAGTGGAGCCTACAACTTCATAAAATATAGGAAATTCACCTAGAGTTATTCCTTTATCTTTTTTCCAAGTGTCACTCCCTCTGCAGAATCTCCCTTCTTTTGGATGAACTCAAATGCTTTTAGGCAGTTGTTTTTTTGTTTTTGTTTCTTGTTTGTTTTTGATGTTGATCATGGTGTATAGCTACTGTATGTAGACACTTAAAAAAAAAAAGTCTTTTTATTCTTAGGAAGGAGATTTTTCTGGGCTTTTTATCTTTAATACTTGCAAGTGTTTATTGTGTGTAAAGGTTACATTTACACCTGAAAGACTAGTGAAATTTCTGCTTCTCAGCACCCTAGAATGGAGATTTATGGCTGTTGCTTCATTATCCCTGAGAAATGAATGTATTCTTTTGGCACTTTGGTGCATTTCATGGGTATAATTTGCTCTGAATTTTGAATGAACACTTTTGATGTGTTTCTTGTAGAAATTAGAATATTTTCTTTAATATTAATATACTGAAACATTCGATCTGCTAATAAATAAGATGCTAGTCTTCACAAATCAGATACATAAGCTTTGATTATTCAAGTAGTTTTGTGGAGGGGAACATACATATAAGTAATTCACTATCATGTAATTTGTATATATAATTGGCGGAAAAGTAAACTCTGCTTAATTTGCCTTAAAAATTGCTCAACTATTTATTTGGTTAATGTAATGTTAACCTAATTAGTAGTGTGCTCCATCAGTAGAAATATTTTATCTTGAGTTATTCTGTAATCATTTATAGTTGCAAAATTAAACTTTCTTCCTTGATCATATTGAACTTCAAAACATTTTTTCTCAATGTATTTAATCTCTTATTTGTCATGAAAAATTTCTTAGAAAGTTTACTTGTTGAATAAGTACTTTATTAGATTAGAAGTGTGTGCCTCATCTCTACTATAATTTTCTCATTTGAACTATTATACAAATATCTGATGGTATAACTATAAAAATGAATATGTATAAGTGAAAATGGAAAATAATCATGTAAAAATGCAAAAATTTTAATCTGTTTTTGTATTTAGTAATTTGTTTAACCTCTCAGAAAAGCTCTTAGTCCGTTTTGCATTTCTATAAAGGAAATTCCTGAGGCCAGGTAATTTATAAAGGAAAGAAGTTTATTTGGCTTACAGTTATGCAGGCTGTATAAGAAGCGTGATGTCAGTATCTGCTGCTGGTGAGGGACTCACATAGCTTACAATTGTGGCAGGAGGCAAAGTTGGGTAGCAGGGATGTCACATGGCATGGAGGGGAGGTAGGAAGGGAGAGAGAGAGAGAGAAAGGGACAGAGATAAGGGCAGGGGAGGGGGGTGCTCATGCTCCTTTAAACAACCAGCCTTCACATGAACCAACAAAGCTGGAACTCACTCACGGCAGTGGAGGGCACCAGGCCGTTCATGTGGGATCTGCCCCCATGACCCAAACATCTCCCACCAGGTTCCACATCCCACACTGGAGAGCAAACTTCAACATGAGATTTGGAAGGGACAAACATCCAAACCAAATCAAGCCCTAAGAGCTTTATTATGGAACGCCTCATGCTAGCTGTGTCGTGTATATGTGAGGTTTGTATGTTAGTGTATGTGTGTTTCCCTGGGATTTAATTATATTCATTTTTATATATTATTTCTTAATTCTTTGTGCTTCCACTTTGTCAGGACTGGACATAGAAACTATATTTTCAAATAAAATCTCTGTAAGACCATTAATTTTTAAGGACTATAGAATCATATATTTTTATATTAATATTTTCAAATTTAAATTTCTAAATATTTTGGACTGTTTTATAATATGTATATGTCAATCTATTGGGAAAAAGGGAATAATATTTTCTTGTAAAGATTATTCAATTTTGGAAATTATTCTTCAGCAATCTCTTGTCATTTAAAATTGGTGATTTAAAAAAAAATGAAGAAATGGTACAAAAGGATATGTGTCAGCTACAAGAAGCAGAAAACCCAAGTAAAAGTTCTCTAAACAATGAGAAGTTTATAAATTGGTATAGCAGGAAGTCTGGATATGGGCCAGGTTACAAGTATCAGTGAGGACAAAGGCTCCTTCCATCATTTTTGCCTGACCTCCTCATTATATTATCTTGGTCCTAGGGCTAGTCCCTTCATTGTCACAAAGTGGTTGTTACAACTCTAGACATTTGGGTTTTCTTCTGTGAATGTCATATTACTGGGGGAGAAAATCTTTTCCTGATGTTTGGTCTAGAGCCAGGGGTCCTCAAACTTTTTAAACGGGGCCAGTTCACTGTCCCTCAGACCGTTGGAGAGTGCGCACTGTGGGCCCGGGATGAGTCGGCTGCTAAGCAGGACAGGCAGTGACTGCAAAAACACCCCGTGGGCCGGATAAATGTCCTCGGCGGGTGGCATGTGGCCCACAGACCGTAGTTTGAGGACGCCTGGTAGATCATGTGTTTCCTGACCGTATGGGAGAGTGAACACCAGAACAAAATTAGGACTCAGGCTGTCATCGAGGAAGGGGTGTGGGATGGATACTCTTGTTCTTACACACAGATTTTATATACCAAAGATTTTTTAGTTTCTTGAAAGAGCCATATTCACTTTTGCCTCCAGGACAAAAGTCTTGGAAAAGAGGAAAAATGCCTCTTGCATTGCCATGTGGAATTTTTTTTTTCTCTCTCTATCCAACAGACTTTTTCTCATCCTTTAACTCCCAGCTTAGATATAATTTATTTTCTTAAATATCAGAAAATACAGAAACTTTAAAGCAAAAAGTACTACTGCAAGTTAAGAAGGATACTTTATAATGATAAAGGTTCAAATCCCTGGAAGAAACAACAATTAATTTGTCTGCACTTAACCATTTGGCATCAAACTATATAAAGCAGAAGTTGACTGAACTCACAGATGAAGTGAACAAATTATAATCATAGTAGGAGATTTTAGCCCATTTTTCTTAGTAACTGCTAGAAGCAGACAAAGAAAATAGAAAATAGGGAAGAATTGAACAACATAATTGACATGATTATTCGAGCTAATTGTGTGGCTCAACATATACTTAGGTCAAGGTATATATGGCATTAGTCTTACATGTATTCTTCCAAGAAATGTAAAAATAAGGAATACTCCCCAACTTATTAATATTTTATGAAGCAGTAGTATAGCTTTGATAGTTTAAGTTAGCAAGAATATTAAGAGAAAGGGACATTACAGACCAATCTCACTTGTGAACCTTTATGCAAAAAAAACCCCAATAACCAAAAACCTGCAAACCAAAGCCAGCAATATATAATAAGGCTAATATAACATTATCTAATTACGTTTATTCCAGGAATGCAAGGACAGTTTAACATTTTAAAATCATTCAGTGTATTTTACCACATTATTTAAATAAAGGAGAAAAATTATATGATTTTCTTACCAGAAGCAGAAAATAATTTGATAATAAGGGAACTTTGAAAATCTGATATAGTATATATATTAGTTTCCTATTACTGCTCTACCAAATTACCACAAACTTGGCTTAAAACAACAAAAAATTATTCTTACAGTTCTTACAGGAGATCTGAATGAAGTCTGAAATAGGTCTCACTAAGCTAAAATCAAGGTGTTGGCAAAGCTGTATCCTTCTGGAGGCTCTAGGGGAGAATTATTTCCTTGTCTATTACAGCTTCTAGAGAGAGGCTGCCTGTATTCTCTTGCTCATGGCCCTGCATCACTCCAGCCTTTGCATCTGTCATCACAGCACCCTTTCTGACCCTCCTCCTTCCCTCTTTCCTATAAAAGGACCCTAGTGATCACATTGGGCACACGTGAATAATCTAGGACAAATTCCCAACTCAAGATCCTTAACTTAATCCTGCATGCAAAGTCCCTTTTGCTATAAGGTATACATATTCGCAGGTTCCGAGGACTACGGACATAGACATCTTGGTGGGGGAACATTAGTCTGTTTAGCACATTGTAGCTAAATATGTGTACAAAGAATATTCATTCTACTTAATTATGAAAATCTTTCTGATAGAGGGAATGAGACAAGGTTGCCCACTAATAATATATGTATTTGACATTGGAATGGAAGACATTTCCAGTAATTTAGGCAAATAGGTAAACAAATAAATAAAATTATCTTGGAAATCAAGAAATCACTCTTATTTGTGGATAACTATGATTGTGGACAAAGGAAAGTTCAAAAGAATCTGTAGATAAATTGATGGAATTAATAAGTAATTTGGGCATTATTTTAGCTTGGATCACAATAACAAAATACCATAGACTGGGTGCCTTAAACAATAGAAATTTATTTTTTTGCAGTTCTGGAGGCTGGGAAATCACAAGATCAAGTCAGATTCAGTTCTTGGTAAGGGCTCTCTTCCTGGCTTGCAGACTTTCCCTCTTCTCGCTGTGTCTTCACATGACAAAGAGAGAGCGTGTGTGTGTGCAAACTTTCTGGTGTATCTTCTCATAAGGGCACCAGTCTCATCCTGAGGCCCCCACCCTCATGCCTCATTTAACCCTACTTACTTCCCAAAAGGCCCGTCTCCGGTTATCATTATATTGATATTTGGTGGAGAGGGTGCACACAAACACTCAGATCTTAGCAGGAATGTTGCTGGATACAAAGTCAATACAGTGTATAAAATCATTTGTATTTCTGTACAACAGCAACAGATAGAAAACAAAAATTAAAATAAAGATACTGTTTACAATAGCATAAAAATATCAAGTGCAGTGGAAAATGTGCAATATCACAAGAGGAAAAATTATTATTGAGGGGAAATTACAAAAGGCCTAAGCAAAAGTAGGTAACACTATAGAGACAGGTAGGAAGACTCAATATCATTAAAATGTAGGTTCTTCCCTAATTCATCTATAGATTTATGAGCAATCTAGCAGATTTATGTGTGGGTATGTAAAATTAACAAGCTAATTCCAAAATATATACAGAAATGCAAAGGGACGAGAATTGACAACACATTCTTTTTTTTTTTTTTTTTTTTTTTTTTTTTAGAGACGGGGTCTCGCTCTTGGTCAGGCTGGTTTCGAACTCCTGACCTTGAGCTATCCACCCGCCTCGGCCTCCCAGAGTGCTAGGATTACAGGCGTGAGCCACCGCGCCCGGCCTGACAACACATTCTTGAAGGAAAACATAGCATGGTAGGGGGAATTGCTCAGTTGGTTATTAAGATTTATTTTAAGTTTTACTAATTAAAGCAGTGAGGCATTGACCCAAGAGTAACAGACCAGTGGAACAGAGTGGTAAGGACTTTCTGCAGTGCCTTCCGAAAGACTCATCTTTTCACTAATTGGTGCTGTGTCAATCGCCTGGGTGTATGGAAAAAAATCTTAC
This sequence comes from Cheirogaleus medius, assembly GCA_008086735.1. Taxonomy (NCBI): domain Eukaryota; kingdom Metazoa; phylum Chordata; class Mammalia; order Primates; family Cheirogaleidae; genus Cheirogaleus; species Cheirogaleus medius. Next base: position 1,692,663 of record VBSM01000373.1, on the reverse strand, counting down.
AACATATATATTAATTCTACATGGATTATAGATGTGAATGTGAAAGGGAAAATAATTAATCATCCAGAACAGATATAGTGGAATATTTTCATAACCTTAAGGTAGGGAAAGATCTCTTATATAGGACATAAAAAACCTAACCAGTTTTTTGATCTTTGCAGTTAGAATGAGTTTGCTACTATTGGTCATCAAGCATTATTAGCAAGTGAGGATGTGTAACCCTGAAGAATGTTTATTGACTTCTTGGAGACTAGTTTTCAGAGTATTTGTATCATATACTTTTAGTATTGTTAGTTAGTGTGACCTGAAGGACAAAAGCATTGAGAAAACATTGATACAGCTTCATCTAAAAGTATCTGGACTTAAAGTTCAATTATCAAACTTTCTAACACTACATGTAGTTTGCCCCAACAATGCATTTTACAAAATATTCAGTATGTATAATCTTACTTAATGTAATCTTATATTTAAAAGTTATGTGAGTGATTTGAATGTAATTCAGTTTTTAAGAACATGCCAGGCAATTAGCTCTACACTAAATCTGCTTTGCACAGTCAAAGATTCCTTTGTGACCCCAGTAATCACACCCTCTTTCCCACTCTTCCAGTTCATTGTTTGTAAAGTTACATTGGTTAATCCAGTGTACAAGGCTACTGCCAGAGTTGTGTGCTCACAACTCTTAATATAACTTGAACTATGCAGGACAATCTAAAGAGAATTGCTAAAAGATTTGTGTTCTAATGGATTATATCAAATGTCAGTTAAATAAGACTGTAATCTAGGATGTGAATTGGGTATTGGTTGTATTATATATTCAAACTGCTTCTGATTTTTTAGTGTCTGGGATTTTTCCAAACAAAACTGAAAAGTGAAATTTGTACTCAATATAGTCAGAATTTCTAGTAATTCCTGTGTGTCTGAACATACTTATCTGCTACACAAATTCATGAGTATGCACAAGTAGAAAAATGTTTTTGCTTGAATGTAAAACTAATTCCTCAAACCACCATTTAATGTAAGGAAGATGATGGATTTGGGGGATAAACTTAGTCTTGCAATCACTGCCCATATTTCTTTATCACTCTCCCGCAACAAGTATGAAAAATGTGTCAGAAAATAAGCAGACTAGTGCTACTTTATTCAAATAACATACAAATATAGGAAACTTGTACATTAGCTTATCCTTTGAATGGGAATGATATGCAAATTCAAGAAACACTGTAGAAAGTATATTTTGCCTATTTAATTAATACAGAAATTACAAACGTGTTATCTTTTAGATTTGATTAAAGAATACTTTCCATAATGATCTAGCTATTTTATATGAAGATCAAAATTAAGATTGTGCTAAACAAATGTACTTTCAGAAATCTGTGAGCTTTAAGCACTTGAATCACAGAAATTTTGCAAAACAAATTTGTCTAGTTTTCTTGGGTTTGTAATTTTAAAATGATAGTTGTTTTAATATATGAATATTTATTGTTTTAAATGAACGATAGTTTTCATTCATGTCTAGTGGTATTAAAGTAAGTGCTTACAAAGTGGGATTGTTGAAATTGAGCTCACAGTAAAATTTAATTTGACTTTTTTTGACTGGGCTGGCTATTCTTTATTTCAAAGCCTGGTTAAGAACTTCATCATTAGGAGTTCATTTAAGATTGCTTTAGGAAAGGCCGATAAGCCCAACTACCACCACTACCACCGTGCAATGCAGCCTCTTGCTAAAACAAAACAATTATAGTGAAATTTAAAAAACAACAGGAGGAACTGATTATTTTGACCGTAACAATGGTATTACGGTTATAAATCATGCTGAAATTTTATCATTAAAGAAGAAAGAAGAACAATAAGTGGCAGCTAAATACTCAATTCTAGCCCAGGAATAAAGAAAATATGTAAGAAGGAACTTTATTAGTATATAAATACAAAAACATTAAGCAGTGATGTATAAACAATAGAATTAATGAATTTAAAATATGGTTATTGATTGACATTGCTAATCAAGAAAAAAGGACAAGAAATGAGTACTTAACAATATTAGAAGTGAGAATTTAAAATATCTTTTAGAGGGGAGATTTGTTTAAAATATAAGATTTTTAAATATAATATACAAGATATTAAAAAATGAATTTTATAGGAAAATAAAAATAAAAAAGGTGAGATGATTTCTAATTGAATTGAAAAGTTAGCAGAGGCCTGAGAAAAAGCATGAAAGAGAAAAAATTGTAGGCTAAAAATGTTTCAAACACAAAAAAAAAATTGTCTGAAGCCATCAACTTATGTATTTAACCATGGAACACTTGTGTTCTCATTAAAAATGGTCTTTTTAGTATTCACTTTGACACTATGCTGTACTTAAAAGCAGATTTATTTTTTATCTCATAGGTAAGCGTGTAAGTGAGCACTGTCCCACAGAAATATAATGTGAGTAGCATATGTAATTTTAAATTTTATAATGGCCACATTAAAAAATTAAAAGAGGTAAAGTTAATGTTAATGGTATATTTTATTTAATTCAAAATATCCAAATGCACATGGCAGCAGTCCCACTCACGTGTTCCTTTGCCAGTGGCTGCCCTGTGGGCTGCCAGGTACAAGTTGTGGAGACAGTGCCATGCTGCCTGCTGTGTCTGCAGCCTCTGTGGCACCCAGTGTTGCTTCTCCCTAGCTCCATCCGGCTTCCCAATGTGTTAAGACTCCTGAGATGAAATTGGGACAGGAACTAGGATTTTATGAGGTATATTAGTACTTGGGTACTTTTCCATAAGATTGCTTGACTAGTAAAGATTTGCAGGACCCCTGTTAAGGCACAGAAAAAACAAAGGATTTTTGGACAGTGGTGCAGCCTTCCCTCTCTTGGACAGACAAGGTCTCACTCGTGAGGCCAAGTAAGCTAACTCCAGAGGACAGCTGTCCTTGTGGGCAAAGCTATTTGCTCCTCCTCAGGCTCAGGTGCTGAGTGACCGCAGTAAACTTATGCTTGGGGCAATACTCCTTTGTCTTAAGGCCACTCTTTTCTGCTCAGGAGGCTTGATCAAACCCTGGAGAACTCCAAAAATGTCACCTTAGCCATAATGCTGTCTTTATTAGTACTTTAGCGAACCAAGGAAACTTATAGAAAGTGTCATATGGATGATTGATTTAGCAATGTGAAGGCTGATTATAACCTAAGCATTCTGGGGAGTGCTTGTGAATCACACCATAATTTGTTTTAAATATGTCTTAAGGTAAGGAAAGGAGTCCAAGTGGAAAGTAAGTAATTACAGATGCCAGCAGTCTTTGTTAGTATCCCTGGCTTTTTAAAAAATATTGAATTTCCTGTGTTTAGATTTGCATTGGAAATGGTGAAGGATTTGAATCTGATAAGTAGCACTTCTTAAAGTAGGTTTTGAAGACTACCTATGTCAGAATCATCTGGGATCCACATTCAAATTCAAGTTCCTCGGTTCTAAGGCAGACTTTTAAAATTAGAATCTCAATTGATGAACCCCATAAATCTGTTTTGGAATAATTTTCCCAGGTAATTTGTATGCTGTAAGGTGTTGAAAGAGGTGTACAAACTCTAAAACGCTGCTGCAGTGTGGAGGATGGATGGGGGATGGGGCAGGGCAAAGTGTGCAGTTCAGGTAGGGTTGGGAGGAGGCGGATGTAAGAGGTAGTGGGGAAGCAGAGCAGAGCAGGCCAAGTGATGGCTCAGCTCTTGGGCACTAAGAAGGAGAAAGGAGTCTAGGATGTTTCCTTATCCATCGTGGATAATTTCTGACATTTTTTTCTTAACTGTAGAATACTTTAAGTATTTGCTATTAAAGGCAATACTTTTTAAAGTTCAGTAGAACAGATGAGAACACTCATAAATGCAAGTTCATGTATCATTCAAACAAGTAAACTTTTAATATTTTCCTTTACTACCTCTTTTAAAATATTGTAAGTCAGTTCATCATGATTTTACACAATTGTCTCGTTATCTCCTTCAGAAAAGAAACCTTACTTGTAAGGGTATTTAAGTGGTACCCCTTCCATTAAAGTGATTTCCTTGGCTGGTGGGGCATCGTGTAATGTGTGTGCATCTGCCCTGTGGGGAAATGGTCACATTCATGGGTGACATAATCACCTCTGCTTTTGAGCATGTATATTCTTTCTAAAAAGGTATTCTTTATTTTCTTACCTTACTGCTAGTTGTAGTGTACTTTCTACCACTTTTACCTGAAACTTTTCTAGTGGTTTCCAAATTTACATATTTTTACAAAGTCATATTGATGTAAAGTTGATGTTTAAAAAATATATCAAGCAATATGTTCAGCAGACACCCCTGAGCCCTAGTGCACTTCTGAGCCTGCCGTCCCCTAACCCGCTCCTGTGTTCGTGCCCCACCTCTCCTTCAGGCCCAGGATGGGAGGTGAGGATCAATTGTGGCGCATGTTAGTGGAGAACGTTTTATAAGTTGAGACATTTCAATAGTTTGTTTTCTTTAAGCCCAGTCAAAATGGCCTTGGTGTCAAAAAGGCTGTGTAAAAATGTCTTAAGCAAAATAGTTTAATTAAATGGTCTGAAATAAATGTCGTGGATGCTTTTATTATTACTTGTAGTCCATTAGTTAAGACCCCACTCTCCAGGTGACTCAAATAGTCACATTCTCTTGTGTTTCACTTTTTTCATTTATCATATTTTTTCTGTTTATACCTTACAATACTGTTTTAGACATTTATTTCTCTAATTGTTTTTGCTTTTTACAGCTGGGTTTGCAGGTATTAGAAATTTTGTTTATATATATGCACATATGTATATGGGCGTTTTTGTATACATGCGTATGTGCATTTGTACATAGTGCAGTATCCTTTTGAGCATTGGTCAGCTTTCCACCTTAGAACCACAGAGCAAGAATTCTCCTAGTAAAGTTTCCTCTGTAGGGGAGAAAAAGTTAGGTCTTTTCTCACCCATTGGAAGATTCATGGCTGTGGTCCCTAAAAGACTGATTAACAAAAGAAAAGCATTGAATTTTATTTGCTATAAGTTTTAAGTGACATGAGAGCCTTCAGAAATGAACACCCAAAGAAACAGAGAAACTTGTGTGCTTTAATGCTAAATTTGATGAAGAACTGGACAGTCTGGAGAAATGTGATTGGAGGACAAAGGGTTGGTTTATTGGTGGTAAAGGGGTTGGTGCAGGGGAACTTACCAAGGACTGTTTGTTTTGATTTTTCTCTGTGTCTTCAGAGATAAGAATGTTGCTTTAGTGTGGGGATAGGGAGCCCCTCTGGAATGAGAGTTTTATGACCCCTTTCAGGGGAGAAGGGCAAGGGGAAGGTGACAATGACCTTCTTGCTTCTGGTTTCTCAAATGCCATAGTGTCATATTTTGGAATAGGTGATCTTAATCCCTATCACCTCCTATTACCTTTTATTTCACCTCATAGAGTCCTCTGCAGCTTTTACAAAGCTGATATATTTTACTTCAAAAATTATTGTACATCTCTGCTTGAAAATAACGTATGAATGGTGAATACAAAGATAATATTATTAATGTTTGCTATAAAGAGCAAGCCTTTGAGTAATGAGTAAGCCAAGTAGATTATTTAACTGTTTCCTAACACATGTTCTGAATAGTAACCACTCTCTAATTTCACACTTATGATTCTGTCTCTAAAAAGCATGCTAATAAAATTTCATTTCATTAAGCAGGATTTCAGCTAAATATATGATATGTCCAGGACTTGGTACTAATTAACATTGATGAATGTTCACATTGGCCCAGCATTGCCATTGAGCCCCTGCCTTAAATGCTCCTGTGGACAGCTTGGCCTGCCTGCCCTCTCCCACTCCACTTTGTAGAGAGGTACAAGTGCGGTCTGGTGTGTCCTCTCACTTATGTCTGGGGCTCAGAGAAAGTACAATCATGTACCACATAAGGACATTTCAGTCATTGAAGGACCACATACATGTATGACAGAAGTCCCATAAGATTATAATGGCTTTGAAAAATTCCTCGTGATGTTGTAGCCATCCTAACATTGTAGCACAACACCTGATTCGCGTTTGTGGTGATGCTGGCATTAGCAGATATATTGTGCTATCAATCGGATGAAAGTATGGCATGTACAATTATGTACTGTACATAATACTTGATCATGGTAATAAACTTTATTACTGGCTTATTTATTTACTATACTATACTGGTTATTTCAGAATCTTCTACTTATTTTTTTAAAAAAAGTTAACTGTAAAAGCTTCAAGCAGGTCCTTTAGGAGATATCCCAGAAGAAGGCATTGCTGTCATAGGAGGTGACAGCTCCTAAAGACCCTGTAGTCAGACAAGATGCAGAGGTGGAAGACAGTGACACTGACGCTCCTGATCCTGTGTGGCCTGATGTGTCTGTGTCTTAGTTTTAACAAAAAAGTAAAAAAAAAAATTAAAAACAGAAAAATGCTTATGGAATAAGGATATAAAGAAAGCAAATATTTTTGTGTAGCTAGACAATGTGTGTTTTAAGCTGTGTGTTATTATAAAAGAGTCAAAGGTAAAAAACATTAAAATGTTTATCAGGTAAGAAAGTTCTAGTAAGCTAAGGTTATTATTGATGAAAGAAATTTTTAAAATAAATTTAGTATAGCCCAAGTACACAGTAAAGTCTGCAGCAGTGCACAGCAGTGTCCGAGGCCTTCACATTTACTCTCCACTCTCTGACTCACCCAGAGCAGCTTCCTGTTCTGTAAGCTCCATTCATGGTAAGTGACCTATACACATGTACCATTTTTTATCTTTTATACTATACTTTTACTGTACTTTTCTATGTTTGAATATGTTTAGATGCACCAATACTTATCATTGTGTGCAGTTGCCTACAATATTCAGTACAGTAACAGGTTGTACAGGTTTGTAGCCCAGGAGCAACAGCCTAGGTGTATAGTAGGCTATACCGTCTAGATCTGTGTAAGTACACTCTATGATGTTCACATGACGACGAAATCACCTAACGATGCATTTCTTATAATGTATTCCTGTTGTTAAGTGATGCATGACTGTATGTTAATGGAATTCAAGCCCCCTAGTCCACAAATCTCAATGAGGGACTCGTTCTTGAAGAAAAACATTCATTAAGGTTAGTGGGCATTCACATTGCTCCTGCCTTCTGCCTTTAATTAGCAACTATATGTCCAAAGGTGCTTAGTATTTGGAACTCCAAATTAACCACATATTTTTTAGCTTCAAATCTCATTTTGTTAATAAAACTTGGAGAAAAATTTATGTTCCTGTGTTACTCAGGAGTCACTGATCCGAGGAGCATATTTCAGGGGGAGTGTTTTCTTTAATGCTCTATTTGTAGTAGGAGTTTGAATTAGGAAGAATACTTTTGAGAAAAGTTACATGAAGAGGTGTTTTCTAGCAGTTTTTAAAAATATATATTTGTTTTCCTGTATGAACAGGATATTGCTTTGACATATCAAAGAATTGATTGGTCTTGCTGCTGCTAGCTGAAAGGACGCTGAATCACATGGGCCCAGCGGAGGTGGGGACCAGGAGTGAATGCTAAAGTCAAGGATGTGAAAGCATAAGCTCCCCTCAAACAAGCCTGTATTCATTCCTGAGAACGAGGCCCTTCTGGCAGGCTTTCCAGCTTTTACCAGGGTAGCTTGCTTATCAAAGCACTTTATCGGTAGGGAAGGGATGTGGGTTAACCACTTCACTTAGCTCTAGCTTCCCAGCTCACAGTCTGTCAGCAAACAGCTGTTTTTCAACATGTACGCCCTGTACTGTGCAGGCGATGCAGGGCTGGGGACAAAACCAGCTTTGTGTCAGGAGGTGGGTGTAGGGAGGGAGGGTCGATCTTCAGTGAAAAGCGACTGAGCCCAACTTCAGGCTTTAATTTATAAGAGCTCTTTGGTAACTGGGTTTTTTTGCTCCCTTCTTTATTTCAAGGTTCAAGGTTAACTTGAAAAGTATGACTTACCAAGGCAGGTAAATTAGAGATATATTGTGGCGAAGACTGGTTAAAACATTTATCTTTGGAAACTACCACTTACTGCTTTTGCTACCGTTATTCCTGTCTCTTTCCTCTTTCCCCTGCTCTCTTGTCTTCATTTATTCATTGCCTTTCTATCTTCATTTCAGGCTACTTTAGAAATAATGTGCAAGTTACCAATAAGTTTTAGATCATAGTGGTAAGGAAAGCCCAGCTTTAGTGTTTGTAAACACTAGACAGCAGCAGAACCAAATCCCAAGCAAGTTCTCCTAATCACAAAATCCAGGGAATTTGTTACATCTCAGCTTAATTTGCAGAATTTTCAAGAGTAAATAAATACAGTTGAACGATGTCATAGACATTGATGCTGTCACAGATGTTCAGGTTTCCTGTCTGGGTGCAAGATAGGATTGTATCTCTGCCCATTTGAGCTCAGACTTACCTAAGCCAGAGTTGTCTTTCTCCCTGCCGCCCCCTCTCCCCCCATCATTATGGACGCATGTGTCAGGTGCCACTTCTCTGTGCCTGGAAGCCTAGGATGAGCAGGCCCCCTGTGCCTAGCTGACTTTTGAGGGACATACAGTGTGAACCAGCACATTTCAGTGGGAATGTTTTACTTGTAGGCTCTTGTTACAACAGCATAACACAGTTTTTGACTGATTCCACACAGTAGGAAATTAATCTGGTTTGCCTCTCCTTTAGACCATTTTGTAATTCTCTGCTAGGATTTTCATCTCTCTCCTACCTTCTGTTCTTTTTATAAAAAGCAGTGGTCAGAGGCATGTGCTGCCAGGACTGAGAAGTAAGGGTGAAGTTGAAGCGGCACCGGCAGTTCACAGGAGAGCGCCAAGCACATTCGGTTTCGGTGACCAGACATTTTCACTGATTGAACCATTTCTCCAGCTCCCTAAGTGGAGATACTTTTATTAGAGAAATAGCGCTGATAATCATGATGCTACCAAGGGCTCTCTCCTTTTATCTCACGAGTTTGGGTTGTTCTTACTTCAATATCTTTCTGCCTCCAGAAGTAATTCCAGGTAGAACAGAAGTAGAAATTGGAGTACCTAGTGAATACTTACTTATGAAAGTGTATTTTTATGGCTCCAAATATCATAAGGTGAGCTGGGCCACATTAATTTGGGGAATGCTGCTTACTTTGCAAGTATCATAGTATATATTGGCATGGAAGAGGCTCTGAAATCTTTCAGTAAAGCAGATTGTTTTACTTTGTTTATGGTTTGGTTTTCCTGTAGAATACTCTTCATGAGGATAACTGCTTATCCTCAGTATATCCTATATTTACTTCCTAACATTTATAGGAAGAGAATTATCATTAATCAACATGTATGGTCCTATTGTTGAACACTTTTTTGGCATTTTTCCTGGAGCCCTGCCTATTTGGAATAGACAAATACTATAAACATTCATTGCCAGGAATATCTATATGCCTGATATGGATGGCTAAAGCCCGGAACAGTCAAAATACTAAGCCACATGAAATGGACCTTCCATGTGAGGCATAGCTTAGATTTCTAGGTGCCAATAAGCAATAAGGCTCTGAAAATAAGTGATTTTATTTCCAGTTAGCAAACATAATAAAGAATGAATAAACCAGCTTATTCTTGGGATGTGCATTTATGAAAGGCAACTTCATAATCTGCTGTACTCATATTTAAATTTTTATCTAGCCAAGACCTAATTTATCAACACCTTGTTATCTTAAATACTTTACACAGAAGGGTCATAAATTCTCCTTTAAAGGACTTTATTTCACCATTTAATTAAGTCTCCCTGATTTGCTTTATTGACTTTAAAAGGGAGTTCAGGGTTGAGTTGATTTTCATTAGGCACACATAAATTCTTACATTAAATTAAAATTGGGTGAACAGAGAATACTGCTGTCTAACTCTTAGTGGCACAATAAACTGAAGGCTGAGACAATCTGGGCAGCTTGGCCCAAGACGTGAGATTACTTGTGGAGAGAGGATTTTTAAGCACTCTTTTCCTCTATCATCTTATCCTATTTTCTAAGAACTTGATTATGGGTAGTAATATTGATATGACTGACAGAAATTTGAGTTTTTATTTGGTGCAAAGTCCTTTGGTAAATATGACGGGGGATACAGAAGTGAATTATATGACAGAAATTAACAAAATATAGAATAGAAAGTAATCGCCCTTTGAGGCACAGATGTGGGAGAGGGAGTTGGTGATTCCTTGGGAAATAAAGGAAGATGTATTCTGAGGAGGTGACTCATTAGTTAGGTTGGCCCTGAAGAATGAATATGCTTTGAACTTTGGGAGATGGGAAGAAGGACATCCAGGCAGGTCAAGTGAAGCATTCAAAAGCACCAAGGAGAGAAAACTTGGCACATGAGGGGAGAGCAGTTACTCTGACCCCTTGCTGATTACTGGTGTTTTACAGTGAGCCCTGCCATGCACATTGTGTAAGCTGCATTGAGGCTACCTGAGATGAGGCAGTGGTCAAGGGGAGTGTTCTGTGTATGAATTGTGGAGTGATGTGATGCTGTATATGTAAAGATTTTTTTTTAGCTACAAGTTACAAAATCCTGAACACAGGTTCTTTTCACATAGGCAATCCAGACTGGAGAGGGTATAGTGGTTCCACAGTGCTAGCAAGGGTGGCAGCTTCTTCTGTTTCCTGCTCAGCTGTCCTTAGCCTGGACTTTGCTCCTCAGGGTCACAAGGTGGTTGCTTCACCTTGGGCATTATGCCCACATTCTAGGCAGGAAAAAGGATTGTCCAGATTCTTATATTTGCTTCTGCATTTGGTCTGTTTTAATACCACATGTCAGGTAGGCTCTGGAAAACTTCACTGTATGCATGTGAGAATATAAGAAGGATGAAGACAAATGATGTCTTGGTATTTTTGTGATAATAGTTTTGAATTTCCAGCCCCCTCCTCACCCTACTCCCAAAGTGTCTTGGACACCCTCAGGACCTCCCAGACCACACTTTGAGAACTGTTGCTGTAGATTATGTGTTGGCAAACAACATCCTGGGGGCCAAATACAGCCATGAGGTAAGAATGGAGTTCTTATTTTTTATTCCAGCACTATTGACATATCATCACATGCCATGTAATTCACCCATTAAAATTACAAAATGCAGTGGTCTTTAGTATATTCACAGAGTTGTGTAGCCATCCTCATAGGGAATTTTAGAACAATGTTATCACTCAAAAAAAAAAAAAAGCCCATACCCATTAGCACTCATTCTCCATTTCTCTCCTACTCCCCCGGCCCTGGCAACCACTAATGCACTAATGTACTTTCTGTCTCTGTAGATTGGCTCATTCTGGACGTTTCGTATAAATGAAATCATTCAACACGTAATCTTTTGTTATTGGCAGTAATCGTATTTTTAAAGAGTTGTAAAAGAAAAGCAACAAAGAATAATGTACAACAGAAATGGTATGGCCTGGAAAGCTTAAAATATTTACTGTCTGACCTTTAGCAGAAAAAGTTTGCTGCCTCCTGTTATAGAAGATCAATGCATGTTTCTGATTGGAAATATATTTTTGAACATGTATACCTTATGTACCACACACACACACACACACACACATATACATATACACACATACATATATTTATAAATTGAATAACTTTAGTCCTATACCAATATATTTTGTATGTTATAAATTATCCAAGTCAAAAATGGAAATGGATGAGATAACAATAAATATAAAAGGTTCAATGTTTTTTCTACCTCCCTGTGGACCATTATTCCTCTCAAGGGGTACATTCTGCTTTGGATCAATGATTACAAAATATTTATTTACAAATAGGCTATATTAGAAACATCTTGGCATTTGTCAAAAATATGGTTTCTTGTCCTCCACCTCAGAGCTACTTAAAACAGACTCTCTGGAGGTTGAACCCAAGAATCTGCATTTTAGTAAGTATACTAAGTGATTTAGGAATCACTCCTCTGTACTATTAGGATCCAAGATTTTAGTACAGGTACATCACAGAGCAAATGGTGCAATAAAAGCAATAGCTGTGAATGTCTGGTGGTTAAACCCTTAAGTAATTAATTTTCAGAAGCCTTATTATATCCTAAATGCATTCGTTTAAGAAATAAATTTATTCTTATGAAGCAAACATTGCCACTTTTTCCTTAACAAAAAACATTTACTCTGCAAAAAGTTTAAGAAAAGACCATTTGGTTCATTGATAAAATGAAGGATTTGGTCCATGCCTGACCAGTTTCAATGTACATCTTTTCCAGAAAGTCTGGAAAGGTTTCCTTGGGCCCTAGGACAAAAATAATTGAGACCTCCCTCTTATCAAATAATATGATAATTTTTGAGGGAAATAATGCTCTAGCTTATCAATTTAAGAGTAGTAATAAACATGATGCTTTGGCAACTTCTCCCTGAGTTCTTTGTTTTTAATAACATGATTGGGTTTGTGGTATCTTTCAGTAATTATTATTCATTGACTAATGAATCATTGCATTGTTGATTCAATGATTATGCAATTATTATTCCATTGGTCATGTGGTTTGGCTCAAACTGCAAATGAAGGAAATATCAACTTAATATAATCCAGCAATAGAAACTACTTGAATTGCAAAGACCTTATTTTCCTGCATGATAATTCATTTCAACTGCATGATTTAACATACTTTTTCCTTTGAATAAATAACTGTAACTGAGTTTAACTACATGTTACATGGGTTTGATTTTATTTTATTGGCAGTTTTATGACTTCATTTAGAATTTTTAAAATTGAAAATTGAGATGTTCCAAATTGGTGTTAAACATTTTCTTTTTACCCTTTCCTTAGAGGAATCAGTGAGTTATATAGCAATTCAATAAGAGGAACTGTATCATGGGTTAACATGGGTTGTATTACAAATGCTACCTTTGTTTCATATTGTGACTTTGTGGAAGATATTTCAACTGTCTGTGAATTAGCAGTTTTATAATGATAAATGGAGACACAATTATAACCAATTATGTTGCTGGTTAAATCAGAATCCTGTCAGCAAGTTACTTCTTTCTTCTTTGACTCTTTCTATATTTTTGTTTTTGTATGCTTTCTAAGGGCAGGGATTTTTATTTTTTTCTCTGCTAATACTCCCAAGCACCTAAAATAAAACCTACCACATAGTAGAAATTCAGTAAATATTTAATGAATGAATGGATTTCAGACCTCATTTTCAAAAGGATTTAAGGAGACTTAAGGATTGTGAGGATACATACAATATGCCAAGAGAAAATAAATTTAATATTGTTAAGAAAAAGAGACAATGGGAAAGTATAAGTAAGGAGCAAAGCAAGATGGCACCAAGCATGAGGTTAGCATATATGTACAGATGACAGACATGAAATTCTATAGAGTTCCTGAGAAGCCTTGCAGATTTGTTCCTGAGATTTCCAGCTATACAAGATCCTGTATCAAGAAGATAAAAGGCAAATTAAGTTTACTGTCTCTTAAAGCATCCTTGCCCTGGGCCACTTTCCTTTCAAGTGCTTAAGGGAAAGACTGAGGAATAGGTATATCTCCAGTACAAACCTGCCACCAGCACCAGAAAAACAGTTCACAGTCTGTCTTCCAGATGATGGCCTAGAGGCAGCTGTGTCACAGATAAAGGAAAACTGAATATTATCTTTTTTTATATATAGTTATTTCTTTTTATTTTTTTTTCAGCATATTATGGGGGTACAAATGTTAAGGTTACGTATATTTCCCTTGCTCCCCCTCCCCCCTGGAGTCAGAGCTTCAAGTGTGTCCATCCCCCAGTTGGTGCACATCACACTCACTATGTATGTATATACCCATCCCCTCTCCCCACCTGTCTGACACCAGATAGATGTTATTCCTGTATGTCCACTTATGTTGAATATTATCTTTTGCTGGGATTTTATTCCACCCTTTGGTTATTGAGAGGTCCTAACATTTGCACTAATTCTTTGTGGATCTTTGGTGTGCACATTTTCAATAGTAAGCTCTGATGATACAGTTACGTATTTTTAGTACATTTTAAGAGAAGAAATTAGGCAGTGATAACAATGATTAATAATTTTTTTCATAAAGGATTTCACTAAAATGTTAACTGTATTTTCAAACTCTTAAAACTGTAATAGGCCAGAAAGTGGTGTCCGTGGGCCTAATATTTTCCAAAGTTAGTGGTTAGCACTTAACAATCTGAAGAGAGCATGGGGGGCCTTTGAGCTTTATGATGTCCTCCTAGCCCCTCCCAGCCTCCTGCTGCTCCTCAGCTGCCTGGGCCCCACACCAGGAGTGCTCTAAATCCTATTGCTTTGTTTGTTTGTTTTGTTTTGTTTACCTCTGCTTTGGTCTTTTCCCAGATATCCTCATAGCTTTTTTCTTCACTTTCCTCATGGGACTCAAACGTTCTGTTCTCAGGGAGGCCATGTCCAGTCACCCATTCTAAAACTGCATCCCTGCCTCCACCCAGTGCACACACTGTTTCTCTGCCACTTGATTGTTTCCCCGAACACTTACCACTAGTGTATACATTTTACTTATTTATCTTGCTAGGCGTCTCTCCCCTCCTATTACTACTGCGTTAACTCCAGGAGGGCATGCGTTTTTATCTGTCTGGTTCACTGCTGTTCTTCAGTGTTTAGAATACCCGGAACGTGTGAGATTGGGAAATTGGTTTGAATGAATGAATTTCCACCTTTTGAGAAATTAGGCAGCACCCAGACGGGTGGTATTCCTGTGTGGAGGGTGTCAGCCTGGGCAAAGTATCAGAAAGGGAAAAGAATTCTCTAGTCCTTTGCTTCTCTGAGGAGCTTATTTGAAATGCAAAATCTTGGGCTTTACCCCAGAACTTTTGCATCAGGATGCTAATTTTAACAGGGTGATTTCTGTATGCACATTAAAGTTTGAGAGGCACTGTTTGAATTTACCACAGCCCACACCTGGCCTGCTTTCCTTATTTATGTTACATGCTTGATGTGTAGGCATTTGAGTTTGTGACCCTGGTGTAGAATAATATGGCCATTTTTACATGTGAGAGAGTTGACATAGTAATAATTGATTTTGTTTATAATAAAGAAATTAGAGAAAATCCTTGTTATTGTATTGGTGTTGAATCACAAGGATAATACTTAAGTTTTAGGCTTTTCACATTCAGTGAAATGTGTGCTATATATCACTGTGTCTCCAAGTTATATGTTTTGAACTACAATATATCCACATTTTAGTGAACCACTTTATAACAGTTTTACTATGTTTGTCTAATGCACATTGCCTTGTTTGGAGCCAATACGTATTTTGGCAAGTGTACTATTTTAAAAAAATATCTGTTACTTTCACCATCAGAAAGGAATAGTTCCAAGGGAACTGTTATAGTGAGTCTTATAAATTCTTCTCTGCACACATGTCATTCATCCCCAGGGTGTAGTTAGAGGCCTGAGACTTACTGTGGTCAAGTTGGTTGTACAAACTGATTGCTGCAAATCCTTGGGAAATTTTAGATAAGAAAGCATTTTATGTGCATTTTATATAGGGAGCAAGGTCCATGTAAAATAGAAATTGGAGCAACATTTAAAGTTGTGTGCCCCCTCTTAACCTCACCCTACAAATTCTCAGAGGCTGAAAAAAGAAATATCCTTCAGGTGTTTTACAAGCACCAGATTAAAGTTTGCCTCAGTTATCTTTTTCTTGGCTTTCCAACCTCACAAATTTGAGGTATTCCCATGCACACCCCCACCATACACACACACTCCTACTTTAAGAACATGTGGATAGTATGTATTTATCCTTGGCCACTTTGTATTTTGAAATGGTCTTTTAAAGAAGTCCAGACCAAAGACACAGACTCTTGTGGAGAAGATAGACAGTAACCAGCAGTGACTGGGACTCTGGCCCAGTGTGTGGAGGGTGCTGTGGGGGTGAGGTAGGGTGTCCTGGTCTCTTTGTGGCACTCGCTTCCCTCCTCCTCCAGCCTGTCCACCCCTCTGGACTGTCCTCACAAAACCGTGAGAAAGACAATTCAACAGTTGGGAATGATGCATGAGATCTGTTTTATCATAGAGGTTTGACTATGACCAGAGTAAAATCCTTAGGAGGCTCCCAAACACAGAAGATAGTATTTCACACTGCCCCTCAATCCCCCAGTGTGTAATTGAAAATAACACAAAATTTATGTTTAAATTAAAGTAGTTTCTTGAAAATATTAATATTTAAAATATTTCTGTGAAATATTTTGTTGTCAAATTCTAGATAAATTTGTTGAAGATAAGCTTTTCTTTTTGGGCTGACACATGGAACTCCAAGCATGTACTTAGCCTGTTATGTGATCCAGCTGGGGCTTGGGCCCAGATCCCTCCAGAACACAATTCAAGATTATTTCTTAATAGAAGTGATGCTTGACACAAGTCTTATAGAATGAGCAAAGTGTTTTCCGGGCTTTTAAAGTTCTCCACTTACACTGGGAGCAGAGGTTGGGCTAGACTGTAGGTAAATTTGTAAAACTGTCTGCCTTCATTATCATGGTGATTCTTATTAATTTCCAATACCCTGGATAGTTTGTAGTGAGTTTTTGCCAGCCAGAGATAGTGTATCTGTATTTGCATATCTCTTAATTGAGCTGTTAAGAAACAGCAAAATGCCCCAAGGATTATTTTTTTTATTGTCATATATTTTTTTATTTCAGTATATTATGGGGGTACAAATATTAAGGTTACGTATATTGCCCATGTCCCCCCTCCCCCCTCTAGTCAGATTGATAGGCGACAAGAGGGAACTTGAGGGGAGTCAGAGGCAGGGCAAGTTGACAAACTGGGTAGTCATCTGCCACGTAATTAAACAAAGGTAATTGTTGATTTTAATGTAGCTGAAAAATAACCGAATAGGGTGTGTGTGCGTGTACATATATGTGTGTCTGAGAGATAGGCGGACAGACGCAGAGAAATGGAAAAAGCCAAAAAGTGATGGTCAAAATTAAATTTACATTAATATTTGTTAGGATGTTGATTGGATTTATTTTCTGTCTTGGAAGAGACCAAACTTTAACAAAATGCTCTACAGTTCTTAAAATATACATAAGCTATTTTTTAAAAAGTTATGGTAAAGGTCTTAAGGAAATCTCTACTTTCTCATTCTCTCTGGTTAAAAAAAAAATATCACACAGTAGAGCCATCTGTCTTGTATAATTACCCTCATAAACCCTTAAAGTATGCTTCTATCCCAAAACATTATTGGCGTTGATCCTGGCATATAGTCATCACATCAGTAATTATAGCTCTTAACTGGAATATAGTCCTCAGTATTTACTAACCTCTATTATGAACACATAAATCATTTAATAAAACTGTGAGTGGACACATTACTTGTCATTTTGTTTATGTTAGACATTCTCTGTAGGTATTCAACATGAAAGTTAAAGTTGTCTGAGACTCTTTTTGTAGACTGTGCTTATCATTAATAGAAAGCAGCATGTGTGCATCCTGCAAACCCATTTCCTTATTTAAAGTGGGCATCCTTCCTCTGCTGAGATGTGCTTCCTCTTTTATTACAGGACTGAAGACCAAGCCTTTGTAAACCCTTAAAGGCACATCCCTTCCAAATGACCTTTTGTCCTGAGCCACTAAGATGTATTGTTTAGTTCACTCAGAATTACATGGGGTGTCCTAGGAATTTTTGTTTGGTTAATTAAATTTGGAAATGTGTCATTTTTTCCTATTATAAAGCATAAATGAACATCCAGTCAAATTGATTTTGGAGTTCTGGTAGATGAGATAATTGCAGAGGGTAAATGATTTAGGGTTTAAAGATATGTTTACCTTTTCTTCACTCAGAGAAACTTAAAACATATTTAACTTCAATTAAGTGATCTTCTCATATGTGCTTCTTTTCCTCTAATAAGAGTCTTTTATATGCATGTCATACACTAAGCAATCTTATTATCCTTACTAATTACACTAAACGGAATGACATGTTCTTTGCTTGAATGAAAGAATTCTTTTTACACTTAAGGATGTTTGTTAAAAGAAGCTAAAATAGAGATCTAAAGCAGAATTTATTGAAATATGTAAAATTGTGTTACAAGTTAGACTTTTAAAACTAGGCCCTTTTATACTAGCTGTCTTTAAGGTCGTTCTTTTGCCAAGAGTTCTTTGTTTTTCTTTAAAGATTTGAAGCTTCTTTAAACCTTTGTTCAAAGAATTATAAACCTAGAATTTTTTTTAAGAGCCTCAAAATATAGAAGAAAAGGACTCTGCAGTGGTAATAAGTTTATACATTGTATCATGATAGGCAGCCAATTTGATTAATATGATAAAATAAAACCTCAGTTTTCTTTTATTGTATGTGTTCAAATTATGCAAATGATTTTCTAGCATTTTTGCTTTTCATTATAAATCTATTTTTAATAAAGAACTGTTTTCATAAATTTTATGAAATATCTATGGCTTATCACTATGTGTATACTGTGACATGACATTTACCCTATTTTCTAATAACTGCCATGTATTCTGTTATTTCCTTACATTTGTTTCTGGAAGAGTCCTCTTTGCCTTTTAGCTGCCATGTTTGTGGAGCAGTATAAACTCTGTTGTTGGTTCTTACTAATACACCAAATATGCTTATCATTATGTTGATCATTCCTATTCCTATTCCTATTCCAGACTATAACACTTTTCACCTGGATTTGCATGTTCTTTTTCTTATAAGAATTTCCCCCTCTATTGTTGTATATTTTATATATCCAAATAGAAGTCATCGTTTCTAATACCCTGCTTTAGAAAAAAAATCACCCAAGCCCCCTTGTGAGTATACTAAAATCATGGAAAAGAAAAAATAATTAAGCTCTGGGTTTCAGAGCTTCCTACCTGTTAATCTCTCTTTATCTGACTGCCTGTTTTCCTCCCAGCACCTTCACTTGTTCTCTTCATACAACTAAGCTAACTCTGGGAACCTCTGTGGTCAAGGTCTGTCCATTCATGCCTCTGGGCCTGCCCATGTGCCCCATGTTTCCCCTCCCAGGGTGCCAGCCTTCTTCCTTCATTAGATCAGAATGCTTCAACTTCCAACATACTGAGAAGGATCACCTTCTTCATGGAGCCATTTTAGACCAAATCCTCTTATTTTATGCTATATTCTCTGGTTCAATCCCTTAGTTTACCATTATATTTTTGCTTATATTCATGTTAATATGTATTCCCTAATTTCTGAGGCATCTTGGGGGTATGTTTTCTTTGACGTTGTTATGTTCTTATATAGTCTGTATCCGTCCTTGGAAAAATGCATTTATCTCATTTCCTATTTCTTGATATCTCAGAATTATTATGGAGGTCTTCATTGTAGGCAATATTCAATAAACTAATGAGGATATAACATTCATATTACAAAGTAGCTGATAATGATAAAGACTTTATTAATATGCACTAACATCCCATCTCCCTGTTGGCCAAGCAGCTGACTGTCTCATCTACAGACACTGGGTTTTATGAAGTTCTCTTTGCTGTGTATCCATAGGTATTAAGCACACCAGTGT
Source organism: Cheirogaleus medius (assembly GCA_008086735.1). NCBI lineage: Eukaryota > Metazoa > Chordata > Mammalia > Primates > Cheirogaleidae > Cheirogaleus > Cheirogaleus medius. The sequence goes on along the minus strand of VBSM01000373.1, from coordinate 1,673,204 downwards.
CTGGGAAGAACTTCTAGGAAATATTGAAAGTGCCTGTGTGAAGCTTAGGAAATGTTAATGCTAAAATCAACATTTGGCTGATAACATGTACTACTCGTACAAAAGTTAAAACTGAGATTCACAAGCGTATTCTGTAGCCAGTGATGTAGAAAGTAAGCATGACGACTCAGACGTTTTGAATACTGTGTTCTCATTTGCTAAGACAAAAAACGGTCTCTGCAATAAACTTTCTTTTTATGTCACACGTGTAAATTGCAAAGGTCTTTTTGCATGACTTTGTGTTTGAAAAAGACCTTATTAGCCTTATTTTCCACTTCATTAAGCCCATGATACATACTTAAGATATTTGGACAGGGACTGGGAAAGTGGAACAAATGGAGCCCGTGAGTGGAGAGTGAAGGTGTGTGCTTGGGAACCAAGCCTGGATGGAGCCTTTTGAGTTTGAAGTGAGAGAAGTCATGAGGCTTTCCACACCTTGAGATAAACTGAGAGCCACATGGCCAGAAAGCCCCGG
>VBSM01000373.1:1630593-1672680 GCA_008086735.1 Cheirogaleus medius | reverse complement strand
GGGGTCTCTGGCCCAAGACCAGGTGGTGGCCCTTTGACCTCCCTTTGCCTTTTGAGCACTATTTTTGATGGGCATCTATTGAACTAAAATAATTGTTCTGAGGGTTAAACCGTTTGCATTAAAAAAAATAGCAAAACTTGAGCCTTGGAATAAAATGTGCTAAGTCTTTAATTTAAAAAGCTATTTTGTTATGTCAAAAAATTCTAAGGACCAACTAGCAGTTAAAAATTTTTGTTTGGGGAAAAAAGATATAACATCTTAGAGTAAGGGAGACTTGATAATTTAACATGTGACTGGTAAAAATCATCTAACAGAGCCGATTATTCATTCAAACAAACATTTCCTATATGGGTTTTTTTAAGAACATGCCTATTTTTTTTTTTTCATTTTCTGTTCACTAAATACTGATTTCAGCTTGAAGCATGTATTTACATTGCCAGAGAACATCTTGACCTTACAGCTGGCTATATGATGCGTACATCTGTAGTCATTCTTTTATAAATCCAAAGGTTAAGGTACAAGCAGTAGAAGGTACTTTATTTTCATCATTCATGGAATATGTTAATTTAATTTACTTGGCTAATAATAACATGTATAAAGTTAAATGAATGCTTGACTTGAATTTTTGTTCAAATACAGAAAGAAATTCTCACTTGTGTGTGTACGTGTGAGCATGCATGCATTAAGGGTTCTGAATATTTCTGTCAGTAATAGGCTGTAAGCTCTTGACATGGCCATTTTATCCCAACCATTTAATAGGCACTTATTAAATATTTGTCAAAACACACATACACACAGAGAGACGTATCATCAGATTTAGAGACGTATCATCAGATTTAGAGAATTAATAGTTCTGATTTTTGAATTCTTCCAATATCTTCTGTCAAACCTTAATTTATGGGAATAACAACATATGAATACAAATAAAAATAAATAGATCATTTTTGGTATCTTCTTTCTTTGTGTTATTTTTGTTTCTTTTCCCATTGAATGTTAAGCTCATTTATTTCATTAATGGTATCTTTTTCTAAATGATTACATTGAAGATTATAATAATTCCTACAAAGTTAGGAATTATTATAATCTTATTATAATATTCCTACAAAGTATTGAAATCTCTCACTATCATGGTAGTGATATAAATTATGGAAGTCAATTACAAATAATTTTAAAAACCCTCTAATTATGTGAATTTACATTGAACATGCAGTTCCTAAAAGACAGGTGCCTGACTAGTTTTATTATTTCTCAGAAGGCCTGTTAGAGTTTTAGAGGTTTTCTATGTGTGTTCTAAAGCTTCACTATTACTTGGCTGGGGCACTTTCTAATTCACTGATTTCCAAATATTTTACATATAAAGTAAAATCTTATCTTTTATTTTTTTTGAATGCTGTTTTCTTGCTTAGTAAAATACATAGTCGGTAGAATGAAATGAAAAAGTACAGATTTTAGTGTAAATTTTTTCCGTACACCAGCACCTGTAATATACATAATAATAAATCTTGTGTAACTAAGAAGTTCAGTTTTGTTTTGTGTTAAATGTAGAGGTGATTTTTCTTTTGTAATGTGCATTATTGTTAGCAGATTTAACAAGGATCTCACTTGTGATATTTTCCCCTCTTTTTCTTTTAGATTTTAAGTTTTAAAAATGAATGAAGCCCAGTATTACATTAAATATTGTGTAGCATCACTATGCTGCTTTATCTTATGAATCTCACAAATACAAAGGAATAGCAGAAAAATACCACAAGGTCGTCACTTGGCTTTTAGGGATTAAGAACTATTGCTCCTATTCATATATGCTATATCCATCCCTTTATATTTAGTATGTTGAAAGTTTGTCCTTCATACTCTGGCTGATACATTTACTTTAAAATTTTCTTAAACGTCCATAAGATTTTCTTTAAATTTTACTCCGCTTTGGTTTTTTTAGACCCTGTTCCCTGTTCTTCTGTTGTTGCAACTTCTGATTTTAATATGGCTTACGAGTGTCTTCAGTGCCATTTTTTCATACCATGTTGTCTTGCTAGGCTTAGGGAGTCCGTCAGGCTATAAAACTCAGGTTTACAGGAAAACCATTTCCTCATTCTCAAGTCCAGCCCTTCTATCCTTTGGTTTAATAGGATTACACAAAGGCCACTTGATTTTGGGCCTGCTGTGGTAGCAATTTAATGATGTTGAGAAAGAGACAGTGGTCAAATCTTAATGAGACTGCCATTTCACAGCTATAAATTAATACCATCCAGTTGAGGAAGTCTGGCTCCTTGCCACCCTACCAGCTGGGTGGTATAGACATTGTTGGTGTCACTTTGCAGAGCCACTGGAGCTCGGGAGTGCAGGCTGTGTCGTGTGGTGGGTAGTTGTTCCCATGGGTGAGTGTGGATGAGAACTTACTTGGAATGTCATTAGTGGATATAACTGCTGTGTTTACCTGTCCAAGACACTGATAAATTTTATAATCTATATCTAGGATTAGAATTTTAAAAATTGTCATTAAGACAAGACCTGGAGACTAAGAGTCATAGATATTTTACTTATTATATTAATTTTTGACTCTTTTCCACTTTGTACCTTTAATTCTGAATTTACTATTTCTGGTGATTGAGTCCTCAAGTTTTTGGACTAGGCCTTTAAATATTCATTCTTGATTATAAGGAAAAGGCACCATTTTAGTGGTTTTTAAGACCACTACAACTAGTGTCTCAGCTGTTGATCTCTACTGGTTTTATTTCAGAATTAGCTGGTTATCCATTCTTCTCTGTTGCATTCCTAGATTTTAGGTTCAATAGATAAAAAGGATCAGCATTTGGCTTCTTGGAGTAGCTGGTTATAAATAGACCGGAAAATAGCAACAAGCTGGGCTGCTGCTTCACTAATGGCCCTTTTCAAATACTTAAAAGCAAATGATTCATCAAATAGAGTCACTACAAGCAAAAACTTGCCAATTTGTAGAATTTGACTCCTCCTAATCAGAGTAAGGCAACAGGATGTTGAGTTCCTGCTCTGTACCTGATTAAAGCCAAATGCAAGGAGGAGCAGCTGGGAGCAGGAGGAAGCTCAAGACCATCCCAGCTGGGGGTAGAACAGCTACAGGAATTTAGAGGAAAATGATTTTTTAAAAACCTTCCACATTTGTTTTATTTTCCAGATAGGCTTAGTAGATAAGCACATACTCAGCCACAGGTTTTAAATTTCTTTAAAAGTAACATTCCATGTACTATTTTAAAAAAGCAATAAATCTATTGATGAATAGTTTCAGCAAAATTTCTTCTCTGAGTAGATGTGTAATTTTTAGATAATTTCGTATCATCCTAATTCTAAATTTTCTCTTTAGGCATTTATTGTAACTATTAAAGCAATCACTCTTTTCACTTATATTAAAATTAATGATTTCCCCCCACGAATTTGTTTTATTGAACATATTTTTGCCATTAAAAGGCTCTCTGATTTTGATTTTTTGAAAATATATACTTCCAGATTCATTGTAGTATCATCTCATGATGTATTAAATTATTGCAAAATGTATTATCTAGAGCTATTTTTATATTTTTACAAAGTTAATCTAAAACTCTGCTTCCCTAAAAATAATTTTGAAAAAGTTGGAAGCATTCTGCCTGCCCTAATTTAAATAGTGGAACTGAGAAAGCATTAAAAATTTTAAGAATATTTTTAGATTATTTTAGTTTCCAAATCTTGCTGTTTAGTATTCTGTATGTTACCTCTCATAATTGATATGTCTATTATATTTACCCCTAAATTATAAGCTTTGGGCATACATATTGAATGTTGACATATAAATAAAATCTCACAAATAATTTTTATGCATAGTTATTATTCCCAACAATAACCTTATCAAAATAACATTTTTGGGAGATGAAGGTCATGAATGTATATAGATAGCATCAGTCCTATATGCAAACTCATAAGACTTATAGCAGTTTTCTGGACATCTGCCAGTTTAAGATTTTAGGTTGAACATGTACTTTCAAATATCAAGAACCAGATATTTGAGATATTTGATATTTAAGAAAAGATTACATACTAGTGTCTCTTTTGAATAATGCAAAAATCCTAAACCAAATACTCAAAGACTGAATCAAGCAACATAGAAAAAGGATTATACACCATGATCAAGTGGGATTTATCTCAGGATGCAAGGTCAGTTTCACTTACAAAATTTGACTAATGTAATACAGCATATCTGTAGAACCGACAAAAAAATCACATAATCATCTCAGTAGATGCAGAAAAAATTAGACATTGGAAAAAATCCAACACCCATTCCTGATAATACTCAACAAACTGGGACTAGAACTTCCTCAACCTGAAAAAGGGCATCTATGAAAAACTCACAGCTAACATCATACTTAATAGTGAAAGACTGGGTGCTTTCATTCCAGGGTAAGGAAAGAGAAGGTTACGGGCTCTCTCCACTTCTATTTAACATTGCATAGAAGTTCTAGCCAGTGTGATAGGCAGGAAAAAAAATAATTATAGGTATCCACATTGGAAAGGAAGAAGTAAAACTGTCTCTATTTGGAGATGACTTGATCCTCTGTTATATAGAGATGATCCTGAAGAATACAGTAAAAATTATTACAGCTGATAAGTTCAAAAATGATTCAGCGTACAAGATCAATATAAAAATCATTTGTATTTCTGTACATTGTCAATGGCAAATAAACACATGAAAATATTAGCCATCAGAGAAATGCAAATCAAAACCACAATGAGATGCTATTTCACACCTACTAGGATAGCTACAGTCAAAAAGATAGTACTAAGTGTTGGTTAGGATGTGGAGAAATTGGAACTCTCCTATGCAGGTGGTGTCAATGTTAAGTGATATTTGGAAAAGAGACTGGCAGTTCCTCAAAAGGTTAAATGTAGGGTTACCATGTGATCCAGCAACTCCATCCCTAGGTATATACTACAAAAAATATTCAAATATATATGTACACAAAAACCTATACATGATTGTTCATAGCATCATTATTCATAATAGCCAAAAGATGGAAACAACACAAATGTCCATCTACTGATGACTGTTTAAGTAAAATGTGATATATCCATACAATGAAATATTCAGCCAAACAAAAGGGAATGAAGTACTTATTTTTGCTACAATATGGATGAACTTTGAAAACATTGTGTTAAATTTTTAAAAAGCCAGTTAGTAAAGACCACATATTACATGATTCCATTTATATGAAGTGTTTAGAATAGGCAAATCTATAGAGACATGAAAGCTGAATAGTGGTTATCCAGGGTTGGAGGTTTGGGGAGAAATGACTAGTGACTGCTAAAAAAGGTATAGGGTTCCCTTTTGGAGTGATAAAAATGTTCTAAGATTGACTGACTTGATGGTTGCTCAATTCTGTGTATACTAAAAACTACTGAATTGTACACGTTCATTGGGCGAATTATGTGATAAATGAATTTTGGTAGCATAAAACTGCTACCAAAAAAATAGACATACCTCTCTACCATTTTATTATATTAAGCTATGTATGTTTAGATATGAGTTGGATCATGGAATCAGTCAAGTTTTCTTCTAAAATCATTATGGTAAACCTTAAAATTTAAGGCATATTATTATATATGTCAGACTGTTGGTAGTAGATACAGAGGAGAAAATAAATACTAGTAGATACTTGGAGAAGATAAAAGTTATACAAAACTATAGCTGAAGATTTAATGAGGAAACAAAAAATGTAAAGGATTTTATAGATGGCAAGCAGGGTAGGGAAGGCTGAGGATAGCAGGAAACATATTCTCCATTAAGCTAAACTCTTAAAATTTAAAATTATTTTTATTTTTAAAAATGAAAAAAGAGATTAACTTGATTCTTTATCAAGTATGTCTGTAGCATAAGCAGTTATCTTCAGTAGTGTCGAATGGTCACAATATGGCCCAATTTTAGATTTGGATTTTTTGGAAATGTAAGGACACCCCTTTTAAATCTTAAATCGGAGACCTAAAGTTTGATGTAATGGTGTGTGTGCACTTTGCACATAGCCTCTTAACTTTGTGCATTGCCCGTGAGTGTGTCTATTCACCCTGTTCTCTGTGCCTGATAGACTTTACCTCAACTCCCCATCCTTGTAAGTCTAAACTCTATTGTTTCACATAGTCTAAGTTAACATACAAACTACTCAGTTCTCACAAAATTGTTTCCAGGTCACCCTAATGGTAAGTAACAAGTCATTTTCTACTGAAACTATATTTTATTTGTGCCTTTCTTCTTCTTGCTGTTTTTGAAAATAACATCCCCACTTGTTTTAAAGCCAGTGTTCTACTTCTTTTATGGGGTGTAATATCTATGTCTAACTCACCTTTATATTCATTCCATTGCCAGTGTCTTTTATAACGTTTTACTCAACAAATATTTATGGAATGAATACATGAATGAATGAATGAGTCGGTACAATAAATAGCCAAAGATGTAATATGTTACTATTGTAGCATTTTATTACAATGTTTCAATATGTTCATGTAGTTTCTTTCCTGACTATTTGGAAAAGGAATTGCAGATTCTTTATCTAGACTGTCCTAGACCAGACCTATTTTGGATTAACAATATTTCCGATTATAGATATTTTAACTGTAAAACAGCATGACTAAGTTTGAAAAAAAAAGTTTTAACATGGTAACACATGCACACGTGGCGATTGTAACCTGTCAAAATGGGCATTTCTGAGGCCCTTTGCCACAGCTTTATTAGGAAGACTAGCATATATGTTTATATTTACTTATTTAACCTTCAGTGGGGTCTGGATCAAGCATCTCTTATTATATTTTAAGTCAAACATAGGAATATTTGCACCTAAATGATATGATGAGTTATTATGGATAGCCTCATTCTATTTAGAACAGCTTTTTTGCCATCATGTGAATTGAAATCAGGTAAAACTTCATTACTGAATTAGTAATTTGGAAACAAAAGACTGGATTTTACAGTTTTCTGGATTTTTGAGTTGTGGATGAGGGATTTTGGACTGTATTTCCTTATAACTAGTACATGCTTAATATAATCATGTAACATAGATTATATTTAGTTTGACTTGAAATAATATTTGAATTTGATCAAAATCAAATTCATACCAATTAAATGTATTTTTAATCCACCAGCAATTAACTGGTTGTGCATTCAGGAATGCCTTGCTTTTAGGCAGTTGTCATAATACTTTCATAAGATTGCATTTTAGAGTTTTTCTTATTTCTTTTATTTTGGGTAAATTGAGAAGACATGTACTACATATTTATTGCTTTGTTAATATATGAAAATTCAGTTTTATAAAATTTTCAATTATTCATTGCTAGTATTTAGAAATAAAATAGTCTTTTTTTGTACATCTGGTCTAGTTTAGTGTTACCCTGCTAAATTTAGGTGTTAGTTCTAATATGATTTTGGAAATTACTTAGGATATTTTGCATACATAACCACAGTCATGTTGTGTAGAAATAAACACAGTTTTACTTCTTCCTTGCCAATCTGTATGACATTTATTTATTAATTATATTATTATTGTTGTTACATTGGCTAGTACCTCTAATACAATGCTGAATCAAGATTATTAAAGAAGTTGGATGTCTTTGCTTCATTTTTGATCTTAGTGTAAAATTGTTCATCTTTTCACCATTTTGATGTTAGGCTTTTCATTGTTGTCACTACCAAGTTGAAAGAATTCCTTTCAATTTCTAGTTTGCAGATAACTTTTTAAAAATCATGAATGGGTATTGAATTTTCTCCAGTGTCTTTTCTGCATCTATTAAGATTATTGTATGTTTTTACCTTTAGTCTTTTGAAATGGTGAATTAAACTTGCCTTACATTCCTGAGATAAATCTCACCTGCTCCTGATGCAGTATCCTTGTTATTATATTGTGGATTCAATATGGAAATAATATTTTGTTTAGGATTTCTTGAGAATATATTTATCAGGGATTTTGGTTTGTAGTTCTCTTACAATGTCTTGTTTTGATTATGCTGGCCTCATAACAGGAATTGGGAAATGTTCCTTCATCCTCTTCTTTCTGAAATAATTGGTATAATATATATATTATTCCTTCCATATATGTTATTTAGAATTCACTGATAAAGCCATTCAGCCTTGGATATTGTTTTTCATTTAAAATTTTGCGTGTGCATGTGCGTGTGAGGGTAAAGGCTGTTTATTATGAGTTAAATTTAATAGGTATAGGGCTATTTAAGAATATATTTTTTTCTTGAGTAAGCCTTGGTAAGTTGTGGCTTTTAAGACATTTTATATTTTTTTCTAGTTGTCAAATTTATTAGAATATAGTTAGTTATAATATTTCTTTATCTTTAATATTTATAGGATTTATAGATAATTTGCCATCTTTCATTCCTGATATTGATACTTTTGTATCATCTTTTTTTCTCTTGCCCAGTTCTGATAAATGTTTATCAGTTTTATTCATCTTTTCAACATATTAGCTTTGGCTTCATTGGTTTTTCTCTGTTGTTTGTTTCTTTTCCAGGTCATTACTTTCAGCTCTTTATTTCTCTCCATCTACTTAAATATTAAATTGTCCTTTTTCTAGCTTCTTAAGGTATAAACTTAGATTATAAATTTAGGTCTTTCTGCTCTTTCTATATACATTTAAACTGTAAATTAACCTCTCAGCACTGCTTTTGCTGATTCAAAATTTTTATGCAGTGTGTTGTAATTTTCAATCAGTTTAAAATATATTCTAATTTCTCTGGTGATTTCTTCTTTCACCCAAGGTTTACTTAGAAATGTGCTTTTTAGTTTTCCAAATATTGGTGTATTTTCTAGAAATTGCTTCTTATTGTTTCATATTTTAATTCTATTATGATTAGAGAATATTTTCTTTGTATTTTGAGCCTTTTAAATTTATTGAAACTTGGTTTTTGCCCACCCCTAGGCTATCTTATTACATGAGCATTTTGAAAAGAATGTACAATCTTCTGCTCATAGACATGGTGTTTATTGAATGTCCATTAGTCCAAATTAGTTGATAGTATTCATTTCTCAGTGATTTCCTGCCCTCTTGTTTTAGCAATTACTTAGAAAACAGTATTAAAATATGCAATAATGACTTGAAGTTGATATTTCTCCTTTTAGTTGTGACAGTTTTTTCTTTTGTAGCTCTGTTATTAGGTCTATGCACATTTAGGATTGTTAAGCCTTCTTCATTAATTGACCACTTTTTCATTGTGATAGATCCCTCTTTATCTCTGGAAATACTCCTTGATTATTCTCTGTTCTTTGTTTCTTACCTGGATAATTGCATGGTTTTTACTGTTTGCTATTATTATGGGCACCTCGCTTTCTTTTTCTTTTTGTAACTAATAGAGTTGGTCTTTTACAGCAGCTTCACATATACAGGAAAATTGAGCAGACAGTATACAGAGCTCTCATATATATACCTCCTGTCTCTGGTAATTTCCCCTGTTATTAACATTGTATCAGTATAGTGTACTTGTTACAGTTAAGGAACCAGTATTGATTAGCTAAAGTCCATGATTTATATTGTTTCACTCTTTGTGTTATACAGTTCTGTGCACTTTCATAAATATATAATGTCAGGTATCGACCATTATAGTATCATACATATTAGTTTGTCTAACCTAAAAATAATGTATGCTTCATCTTTTTATTTCTTCCTCTCCTCTCCTCAACCCTTGGCAACCACTCACTCTTTTTACCATCTCTATAGTTTTGTTTTTTCCAGAACGTTGTGTAATAGGAATCATACCATATGTAGTTTTTTCAGACTGACTTTTTTCACCAAGCAAAATGCATTTAAGATTCCTCCTTATCATTTTATGGCTTAATAGCTGATTGCTTTTTATTGATGAATAATGTTCCATTGTGTGGATATACCATTGTTTATCCCTTCATCTATAGAGGGTCATCTTTTTTGCTTCCTGTTTTTGGTGATTATGAATAAATCTCTATAAATATACATGGGAAAGTTTTGATGTGGACATAACTTTTCAACTCAGTTGGGTAAGGATGTAGGGGACACTTTGTTTTGCTTTCTGAGAAATTGCCAACCATTCCCTGTTGTGATGTTTTTATCTAGTTTTGGCATTAGGACAAACCTGGCCTCAGAATAAGTAAAGAAGTGTTCCCTCTGCTTTTATTTTCTAGGAGAGATTATAGTGAATTATTCAAATTTCTTCTTTAAATGTTTGGCAAAATTTGCCAGTGAAGCCATTTGGGCCTTTTGCTCTCTGTTTTGGAAGGTTATTGATTATTGATTCAGTTTCTCTAAGAGATATAGGCCTAGTCAGATATTTCTACTTGTGTGTGAGTTTTGGTAGCTTGTGTCTTGAAGGATCAGTACATTTCATCTAAGTCATATTTATGGGCATAGAATTGCTCATAATAGTCACTTACTACCTTTTTAAAGTCCATAGGATCACTAATGTTATCTTCTCTTTCATTTATGATGTTAGTAATTTGTCTCTTCTCTCTGTTTTTCTTGGTTAGCCTAGCTAGAGGTTTATCAATCTTACTGACCTTTTCAAAGAACCAGCTCCTGGTGTTATTGATTTTTGTATATTGGTTTTCTGTTTTCCATTTCATTGATTTGTGCTGTAGTTTTTATTATAGTAGTCCCCCGTTTATTCTGTGGTTTCATGTTGTGAGGTTTTAGTTACCCGTGGTCAACCAAAGTCCACAAACATTAAATGGAAAAATCCAGACATAAAGAATTCATAAGTTTTAAGTTGTGTACAGTTCTGAGTAGCTTGATAAAATCTCCTGCCCCTCTCTGTCCCATCCAGGATGTGAATCATCCCTTCATCCAGCACCTCCATGCTGTAATTACTATCACCTGTTAATTATTTATTAGCCCTATTGATTATCAGATTGACTGTTGTGGCATCACAGTGCTTGTATTCAAGTAACCCTTATTTTACTTAATAACGGCCCCAAAGTGCAAGAGTGGTGATGCTAGCAATTTGGATGTCCCAAAGAGAAGCCAAGCTGTAAAGAGCTTCTTTTAAGTGAAAAGGTGAAAGTTCTTATCTTAATAAGGAAAGAAAAAATTGTAAGCTGAGGTTGGTAAGATCTATGGTAAGAATGAATCTTCTGTTCTTGAAATTGTGAAGAAGGAAAAAGAAATTTGTGCCTGTTTGGCCGTCGCACCTGAAACTGCAAAAGTTTTTACAGCTACAGTGTCTGATAAGTACTTAGTTAAGACAGAAATGGCATTAAGTTTGTGGGTGGAAGACATGGACAAAAATGTGTTCCAATTGACATAGGTTGGGTTCGGTACTATCTGCTGTTTCAGGCATCCACTGTGGGTATTGGAACATATCCCCTGCAGATAAGGGAGGGGATACTGTATTTCCTTTATTTTGCTTTACATTTATAGTGTCCTTCTTTCTCTAGTTTCCTAAGGTTGAAGCCTAGATTATTGATTTTAGATCTTTCTTCTTTCCTAATATTGCATTCAGTGCTATGCATTTTCCTCTAAGCACTGCTTTCCCTGCATTACACATTTGGATAAATTATACATTTATTAAATTAATTATACATTATTTAATTATATTTTTATTTTCATTAGTTCAAAATACCTTAAAGATTTCTCTTGATACTTCTCTGACCTGTTTGTTAATTAGAAGTACGCTGTTTAATCTCCAAATACTTTCTAAATTTAATTCCATTGTGATCTGAAAGCACATTTTAATTTCTGTTCTTTTAAATTTGTTAACATATGTGTTATGGCTCCAGATGTTGTCTATCTTGGTAAATGATTCCTGTGACATTGAAGAGAATTGCTCTTGGAATGAAGTAGTCTGTAAATGTCAGTTAGATCCTTTTAGTTGATTGATGGTGTTTACTTCAACTATATCGTTACTGATTTTCTGCCTGTTGGATCTACCAATTACTAATAGAGAGGTATGTATAGTCTGTATCTCTAATAGTAGTTCTGTGTATTTCTTCTTGCCTTATCAGTTCATTCCTGATGAATTTTGTCACTCTTATTTTGGGTACATACTCATTGAGAATTATTATGTGTTTCTGAAGAATTGTCCCTTTTATCATTATGTAATACCTCTTTATTCCTGATAATTTACTTTGTTCTCTCTGAGATTAATATACCTACTATAGCTTTTTTTTGTATTAGTGTTAACATGATATATATTTCTCCATCCCTTTAATTTTAATCTGTTTGTGTCTTTTAGTGAGTTTCTTGTGGACAACATATAGTTGGGTCTTGTTTTTTATCCACTCTGTCACTCTGTCTTGTAATTTAGACCATTCACATTTAAAGTGATTATTGATATAGTTGGGTTAATATCAACTATATTCATATCTTTTTTCTGTTTCTTGTATTTATATTTTGTTTCTTGTTTTTCATCTTCCCTCTCTTCTTGCCTTCTCTGGTTTTCATAGAGCATTTTATGATTCCATTTTTTCTCTTCTATTAGAATACTAGATATACTTCTTTTAAAAAATTTTTAGTGGTTGCCTAAAGTTTGCAATTTACAACTAATCTAAGTCCACTTTTAAGTAACACTGTACTGCTTCACAGGTGGTTCGTTACCTTAGAGTATTTCCAGTTCGTCCCTTCCATCTCTTAGAACACTGCTGTCATTCATTTCAGTTATCCGCATACTACAATCACCTCGTATGTTGTCACTGTTATTACCTTGAGCAGTTATCTATTAAATCAATTAAGAATAAGAAAAATTTTATTTTACCTTCATTTATCCCTTCTCTAACAGTCTTTTGCTATATGTCACAGCCAGATCATCCTCACATCCAGTCATTTGCTATATGGATCTAAGTTTCTGGCCTATATAATTTTCCTTCTTTGAAGAATTTCTTATAACGTTTCTTACCAGGCAAGTCTCACGGCAACAAACTCCCTCAGTTTTGTTTGTCTGAGAAAGGCTTTATTTTTCTTTTTGGGAAATAATTTTGCTGCATATAAAATTATAGGTTTGGGTTTTTTTTTTCTTTCAATACTTAAAATATTTTCACTTAATTCTCTTTTTGTTCTGGTTTATGAGAAGACATGAAACTTCTTTTAAGATTTTCTCTTTGTCTTTGGTTTTCTGCAGTTGTAATTGATATGCCTACATATAAATTTTTTGCTATTTATCCTCTCTGATGTTCTATGAGTGTCCTTAATTTTTGGTTTGGTATTTGTCCTTAAGTTTGGAAAGTTTTTAGTCATTATTATTCAAATATTTCTTCCACTTCTTCCTTTCCTCTTTTTCCTTCTAGTATTCCATTACATATAGGTTATACCTTCTGTAATGGTCTTACAGTTCTTAGAAATTCTATTTCAATACTTTCATTCTCTTTCCTTTTGCATTTCATTTTGTGATGTTTCTATTGATACATCTTCAAGCTCACTGACTCTTTCTATAGGTGTGTCAAGGGCATTCCTCATTTCTGTCATGGTATTTTGATTTCTAGCATTTCCTTTTGATTTTTTTTTCCAACTTTCTTCTTTCATTACCCATCTGTTCTTATGTGTTGTCGACTTTTTCCATTAAGGGCCCTTAATATATTAATCATAGTTATTTTAACTTCACTATCTGCTAATTCTAAAATCTGTGTCATATGTGAATCTGCTTCCAATGCTTGCTTTATCTTTTCAGATGGTGTTTTTTCTTGCTTTTTTTCATTCCTTGAAAGTTTGACATGCCATATCAAGTAATAGGAACTGAGATAGTCGCTTTTAGTGTGAGGTTTTATGTTAATCTGACTATGAGCTGTGTTGTGTTTGGTATTTGCTGTAGCTGTGGGTGCCAGAGGCTTTAGTTTCCTATGGTTTACTTGTGATGTTGTTCCCCCCTCCCACCATCACCTACTGTCTTTGGGATTCTCTGAGAACTCCTTCCTAAATAGAGTCTATGGCTTTCTGCACTCTCAATTATATCACTCTTACTATACTGAAGCCTTGTTGATGTGTTGGTAAGGTGTTGTGAAGGGGAAACTTTCTATAGTATTATTAAATCTCTTTCTTAAAAGAGGGCTGAGTTCCTGGCCTGTGTCCTTCAGTAGTGTTTCTTAGCATTTCTTTTTTCTCTTTCACAGGAGACAGGAAAGATAGATAGGGCTGAAGTTGAGTGTTTTTTCTTCCCCTAGGTGAGATAAGGCTCTGTTGAAGTACTTTCTCTGAGAAGACAAGTTTTTGTTTTGGTGACCAGAACACTTTTCATGTATTTCAAAATGTTTCAACTGTTTCCCTCCCCCTAACTAAATTGGGGGTGAGTGGAGGTCCTCTGATCTTCACCTTGAGAATCTCATGGAGTTCCTGAAGGTAAAGTCCTCAAAAGTGTGGGGATCCCTGTGAGACATATCCCAGGACTTTTTAACTCCCAAGCTAGTCTATACTCAGCCTTCAGTAATTTGCCAAGGTTACCATTTACGTTTTTTTGCAAGTTTCTGGCTCTAGTGTTTCTGCTTCAGGTAAGCTAATCTCAACTGCACTTTTCTTTTTTATCCACATCTCTGTCACTTCTGACATTCTTCATTTCTTCATAGATGCAAATTTCTAATTTCCAATTGATACAGTTTTCAATTAGCATGAACATTTGCATTTCATGTAGTTTCTGCCTCCTCTCAATGAATTTTCTCAGCTCTTGTTTGTCTGAACCAAAGTCTTTTCTTCTCTTTGGAAGGTTATTTTCTGTGGGCATAGGATGCTAGTGACTTTTAGCACTGCAACAATCTTTTTTGCTTATATTCTGTTTTACATCATTTCTGATAAGTAATCTCCAGTCATGCTTGTCTTTATTTCCGTATAGGTCTTTTTCCCCTCTGTTTTTAATATTTTCTCTATATCACTAATTTCTAGTAATTTGATTATGATGTGCCATGTGTTTTTCGTGGTGTTTTCCTGCTCAAGGTTCATTAGGTTTCTTGGAGCAGAAAGATTAAAGTCTGTATCAAATTATGACAGTTTTCAGCTATTATATCTCCATTATTTTTCTTTCATTTCAGTAACATGTATGTTAGACCACTTGACATTTTCCACTGGTCATTGAATCTATGTTCAAAATAAATATAAGCAATCTCCTTTGGATAGTACATTAACATATTTTCTGGTACTTTGTAGAATTCTGCTGATAGAGATGAAGACCACATTCTTAATTGACATTATTAACAGCTTTTATCACATTCTAATAGTCATTTTCCCTTTTTATTTTAAGTATCTTATCTTTACCAATTTTCTTCTTCATTTCTAATTTTTGAGTTCAGGTTAAATCTCTACTGCTGGATATCTGTTTCTTAGTCCAGTTGGTGCTGCTTTTGAATGCATGAATGCCTTTTATAAGAACTTCACTGTCCTTTGAATTAAATCCAAGATTCCCAGGTTTAACTTAAGGTTCTCTTTAAATATTGGATTATATTTATTCCCTCGCCCTTCTTACTTTTCTTCTCTGTCCTGCTTTCCTTCTTTCTTTGGGTTCCTTGTCTTGGTTCATACTTAACACCTCTGTTAGAAGAAGAGAGACTTCAGGTAGAGTTTCTTTTCCTTTCTGCCTTTCAAAGCCCTTTCTAGGGCTTATCTGCTTCATTAACTATTCTTTTTTTCAAGAACACAAAAATTAAAATTCCTTTTGTAATATTAGTACCAGAAAATCCTCTGAATCATCCATAGTTATGAGTTATTTTTCCTTTTCTTAAAATGTGGAAGGTAGAAAAATAGCTTCATTTATGCTACTGTTTCAAGAGTTAAAACTTCCCGTACTATGACAGGAATCGCTCTTTATATTTGGACATCTGTGTGATGTCATTTATTTGGACGTGGGCAAGTAATTACTCTGATTTGGAATGTTCTGCTCATTTTCTTCACTGTGGACCCTGATTAATATATACATTTACCTTCACCTCATCTCTTAATGTGATGAAGACTCCCCCAATATGTTTTTTTATAATCATTCAGAACATTTTGAAAGAACTCACTGAGGTGACATAATCCTTGGAAGGCTGGTGATTGCCTTCTTGTTTTAATTGTGATGTTCTGTGTCTATATATATCGATGAGCTTCATAAACCTACTGGTTTCTGCAGATTTTAAAGTTACCATGGGCAACAGAATGGAATGGTTTTTTTTAATTAAAAAAATGAATTGTGGAAATTCAGACAGTTGAGGGGGCAAAATGCTATTTATTATGCAATTTATTTATTTACCCAGTCCCAGCCTTTAGCTAATGTATGAGCTCTTTTAACTATTCACACAATGAGCTACCAGGGTACTGTTTAAAATGAACGATAACAAACAGGATTGAAAGGTTTTCTGTGCTCAGATCTAATATATTTGTGAAACAGATCTATTTAAATCTACCTATTTAAAAGCATATCTCTGTGGCATTGTGAAAAATTCCTGAGGCTTCAAGTTGGGAGTCTTGGATTCTAGTCTAGCTTTGCCAGCAATGTGTTACAGGACCTAAGATCTCTGAAGTGTAGTTTTCTAAGCCACTGGCTCCCAAATCTGGCCATACATCTAAAGATAATGTTCTCCGGCCCCACTCCTCAAGTGTCTGATTTCATAGGTCTATTGTGGGACTTGTAAAGTTATATGAATAAGCAGTCACCTAAGTAGAGCCCATGTCACTGTTGAGAGTTGGCAAGTCATTTCTTCTGATGGCTTCATTGAGTGTCAGTGAGGAAATACAGAGTGTAGAGTCCTCAGGATGAGTGATGTGCTTATGGGAGTTTAGTTGGGGAGCAGAAAGCCCACAGTGTATTTCCAAATGTGACTGGTCAATCAAGAAGTGGAATTAAATACAAACTTAACCATTTTTCTCCTTTAAATTAGAATAAAAATACTAAGTGGATTGGTATAATCATTAAATGAAATGCTGGGTATAAAATAATGGCAGTAACAACAGCACTTACATCTTGCTTCCTGATTTTATTTTTATAAACTTGGTTACTAGTGCTGCAACTTGCTTTTCATATAGCAGTTGGTGCAGTGGATAAGACAGAAAGTAGAAGCCAAAACGCAAAACCAGAAAATGAGTGGCCTGTTAGGGTATCTAACAAACCAGATGAATGCCTTGGAGCTCGTGCCTTGGGAGGTGAGAGAACCACAGCAGGGCTGGTAGGAGAAGCATGACGCTTAGTGGATCTCTGAGATTCATTTAGGATCTAAAATAGTTTGGTCTTTTTTTCTAAATGAGTCATTTTCTACAACCCTGGCCTATAGTTATGGCTTGAGGAAAATACAAGCTAAGCTCCTTAATATTTAGTCCATTATCTACAAGAACGCCTCTCTTTTTGCCCAGTAATATAGAATATTAGCATTTCTGTCACTCATCAACAAGCTCAGTAATGAACTGGCAGTTGTTCAGCTCAGGAGTTAGAAAAGCTGAGTGGTATTTGAAAGAAGTAGTCAGAGGACACATTGACGATTCCACCCACTCGATCAGCAAATCCCAAAGTGCATTCCATAACATATTAACTCCACAGTCAAGGAAGAAGAAAGCGTCATAATTAGGGATGTGTGAAAACTATTGGTTGAAATAGCTACAAATCAAAACTGTATTTTTTCATTTTTTATCAAGAATCAATATAAGAAACAATCATATTAAGAACATGTTATAAAGTGATGTTAAAAATAGTTTTCTACTGAAATTTATTACCAAGAAAATGTTTCTGTCTTATGAAGAAATGATACGCATCCTCTCAAACGATGAGAAAGATGGTATGGTTTCTAATCTAATTATTATATTTTATTTCTAAAGTATTTTAGATGTGAATAGAGTAAAATTACAAATTTTTTTTAGAAAAAGTGTTTTAGAAGTAAATGGAATAGAATTTTAAATTTTATAATCTGAAATTAAACAAAATAATAAAATGAAGTCATAGTATATATTTTTGTAATAAATGATGATAAACACTTAAGTTTTGATATTTAGTTTACAGATGACCCCAAAAAGATATGTGTATCCAAATACCCAAGAAATGGGAATATACCTATTGGCACAGCTGATTTAACTGCTGTCCTGAGAATCCTGCCATTATTTGAACATCCCTACTCCACCCCCCAACAATGTAACATTTTATAGTATCATCCACTCAGTGTTGAAGAGCTTGAAGATTATTTTCCACAGTGCAAAAGACCTTACACTTCATAAGCCACGAAATAAAATCAAGATCTTCCATGGGAAATAAATCAAAATGTTTGTTCCTCATAATATTCTGAAATTAAGAAAAAATTACTTTCTTTTCATTTAAATACTAGAACACAACATACCTAGCCCCAAACATACCAAACTTAGCAGGCTTTTTCTGTGCCTACAACAATACACAAATACATATTTGCATCTCTAGGGGTTTGGGTTTTATTTTAATGGCATTATATTGTATAATTACTCACCTTCCTTTTTTTCACGTAGCTATCTATTGTGTGCATGGCTCGAGGCTGATCATATAGGGCTCACACATGCTTCCTTAATATCCCTGGTTAGAATAAATCATAGTTCATTCAGCTATCACCTATCAACAGACATTCCAGTTTTCAGGTTTTTCCCTCTTATAAACATTGCTACAATAAACATTTTTGTGAACATAAATATATGTATATAAAAAAGAGAAATCCAAGTAACCTTGAGAACATGGTGAGGAAACAGTACCAAGCTGTGTAACATTCTCGAACGTGAAAGAAAAAACTGGAAGTAGTGAGAGGAATTTAGCTAACGTAAAGGCTAAATTTCTACAGAATTTTTCATTATAAATAACTGCAGAGATAATGTTCTCCAGAGATGCACATGCTTACCATTGTAGAAGAATATCATTTCTAATGAGGGAAAGACTCATTTTGTGTTATAATAGTATCATAATATTTGCTTTTGGTCCTGTTCATTCTCTAACACACTTTGTATCCCCCCCACCCCCACACACAAAAACGAAAAACAAAAAGCTCTTCAGGGTATGGTTTCATGGGATAATTGCATGCCTAAGGGAATCTGAGACACTTCCTTGCATTTCATGCCTTAAAGCTATGGAAGAATGAGATTTTTACACAATTATTCTATCCCATCAAAACCTGCTCAAATTAGTCTGCTTTAGAGTAATTTGTTATTTTCTGTTGTATTTATAAGGGTACAAGGAGTACTCTATATGCAATTTTTTTATCTTATGGCACTTTTTCTGTATTCCTAGAAAAAAACTGTAAGACAGAAAATTATATAACAGATTGGTATTTTCCTCCTACATAAAACATATACTAAGCATATTGCTCAAAACGCTCCTGCATTTGAGGGCAAAGTATTTGAAAATAGCTATCCTAATTGCTCTGAACACTATGATTGCAAAATTTTATGTACTTTATATTCATGTAAATTAAAGGGCAGAGTATTATAAAGTAATTTTGTGATGACTGATTTATTTGGGGGAAAAGCTAAATACCCTCTTAGATTTTTGGTAACAGAATGGAAAAGGTGGTAAAAATTATTGATAGGGGGATACAGGAGAATGATGTTTAAAAGTGTGTTTTCATGCTCACAATGGAATATTATTCAATTCTAAGAAACGACAGTGAGCTAACACCGTTTATGCTATCCTAGATTAAGCTTAAGCCTGTTATCCAAAGTGAAGCGACACAAGATATGGAAAAAGGCTCCACATCTACTCGCCATCAAATTGGTACTGACTGTTTAAAACTATGGTGCTCAAATGGTGGTAGTGTACACCAGGGTTTCGGGAGGGGGGGCAAGACCCACATCATAGGGATGTGGCGAGCATTGTGGGGGGGAAGGGCATACCTCTAACCCTTCTTAGGGAGAGGCAAAGTTATACAATGTATCCAAAGTATAAAAAAAATAAATAAATAAAAGTGTGTTTTCAGTTAATATATAGTATATACATAAATAAAGCAATATAAATATTATATAAATATTAATTATTAGTATTACCTATCAAGTAAAAATTATTTTGTTTTATTCTTTTTTCTCTTATTTTTAATTCTGTTTTGTTTAAGCAATAAATAAAAATTGCTAAGAAATGTGTAGTAACTATGAGCAGAGATTTAGAAATCAGCTGTTTTTCATCCCTGAAACCAAATCCCTGAATGGATTTGATGTTTTCTGTTTTTTCTGTCGGTGAATTCAAGTGTGTGAATGTTGGGGAGGTTGTTCAGGTGGAGGCGGCTGGACACAGACATTCTTTCTTGTGTGGGGCTCAGAAGCTGGTTGAGTTAGAGATGACTATTTGGAGATAATTAGTGTATTAACGGTAACTGAACATGAAGAAATCAGTCTGTTAAGAGTGAGTTCTGTGGTGGGGAAAAAGCTAGCCTTTGGGAACACCAAGAGTTAAGGGTGTTTGGGGTGAAAAGAGCCTATTTAGGAGTGATCAGAGAAGTAGGAGGAGAATTAGGAGTTGGTTGTGTACAGTAACCAAGGGAAGTGAGTGTATGTCAAGTATGGTGTACTCTTCTTGAGTCAAATGCAGTGAGGAGTACCAAGCATTGTGGGGTTGAGGACCTAGCGGAGGGTAGAAGCCATACATCTGAAGTGTGTGCCATTGGTGTACCTCTGTGGTTTTCTCTGTGAGGTTATACACTGGATTTAGGAATGGAGAAGGCAAATAGGTTAGGTCATGTTGAATTAATGGAAGATCAAGGAGGTGAGGTATTTGTCTTGATAGAGTGAGTCAAGTGTCAGACTATGAGATATAGGCTTTTCTTGGTTGTACCAAGATTTCTGATAGAAAATGAGCCAACAAAAACTAAAACTGTTAAACTACATTTCACATGTCAAAATGTCAATTGATTTAGGATGTAACTGCAGTCTCTGTCCATTCCAGGACACATAAATTTGTCTCTAGTTTTTCCCTTACAGAGTTGAAATAATAAAGGGGCATTGTTTTCTGAGGGGTAAGTGGCCATTATGGACTGGTTCTAAGTAGAATTTTCTTACCTCTGGCTTGGACCATACAGTTGAATTCCCTGAATCCTAGTGATACTTAACATCTTGCATGAGGCCTTTCATTTTGAGGTAATTTAAAACCTTATTAATCCAGGCCCCACTGAGCCAGGATTTGAGCTATTCCAGACACAAGCCTTATTAAAACTTACCATAGCAGTCTCTGAAAAAGTTCCACTAAGCAAACTAATAGTGCAAACAAGATTTTAGCAAGAATGTTCAAACTACTTAAAACAAGACTTTGTTTATAAGCACCCTTAAGTACTTCTTAAGTACTTGAGAAGCTCTCACTTATAAACTATCTGTATACTCATTGCAAATCACCCTTATCTAGCTATTAAATCTATGGATTGATACTGCGTAAGGTTTTATTAGTTGAATTCCAGTTGCTCTATTTTACAGATAGTTTTCAGCAGCTCATGTCAAACATTAGCTCAAATAATTTTCTAAAGAGCGGTATTAAATCTGAACATCAGAAAACCACTTAAAACGTGCTAAAAATTAGGGTCTCTGTACTCCCTGCTACTTTATCCTATCCTCCTTATTTCCATCATTTTTCCTCTCTCCCCACGCAATTTTAAGAAATGTCAGTGGGTAAAGTGTTCAGGATTTCTTGCCTATTTTCAGAATGATAGTACCAGAAATATAGAAATTTGGTATAAACTACCAGGCCCAGATAGTTCAGACAGCTTAGGTCAGTAAGAGTATCAGAACAAGCCAGAGGGAAGAGTCTTTGTATCAAGTCCCCTGTGTCGAGCAGATCATGGGCTTATCAAGAGTCCCTGGTAAAATATCTGATATCATCTAGAAGGACTTAAGATGAGAAAAACTTTTATTCTTTAAATTAGCTGATCTGATAGTAAGGTACTAAGTAAGTTGTAAAATTCAAAAAAGGGCTAAAATTGTTCTCAAATTTTGAGTCGTTTTGAAGTAGTGACAGGTAACTGTTTTACGGTGAGGGATAATAAATAGTGGCCTCTTGCTGGCCTCTGTAAGCTCCTGATTTCCACTGAGCTCTATAGCCAGGCAGAGTGCTCTGGAGGCTGCTGCTTGAAATCTGTATCTGTCCTTCTAGGGAGCAGGTGTTGTGTGACCAGTGAACACTTTCTAGATTGTCGGCCTAATGGAAGGGGCTTGCCCTGTAGCCTTATGGCAATGGGCATACTCTAAAAGGTTTTATAAATAATTTTAAATGTTGAGACATACACCTAGATGACTTTTTGTTTCAGTGACCACTGAATGCTTTGTACTCCTTTGAAGAAAGAGCCTCTTTGACACAAGCTGAATTGTAGCCGTGGAATATTTAACTATGTGGCGTGTAGAGTAGGGTGTTATATGAACATAACACCAGTTCTTAATTTAACGTGTGGTAGATATCCAAATGTCAAAATATAAACACCTACATTGATTCTTTACCAGAAATTTAGGGCAAAATAACCCTCTTAGGTAACATAGTATTAGAAAAGGGGTAATAATAAAGAAGATTTTGGTGTAGTAGCAGCTTAAAGTAATGGGCCCTTGCCCCAGTCCAGGGCAGTGCTTTCCCTGACCTTTGAAAGGTGTAGATTTATTCCTGAGCTGATTACATCCCTCCCCATTGCAAAGCAGGTTTCAAAATTTAAGAACATGCAAAATTCTACTGTACTCCTATTTGACTATTTTGAGATCATAAAACAAGTATTTTCTGATTAAGGAAAATGATAGGTCTTGTGCAGCTCCACATTCCTAGCAAGTCTTACTCTAAGAAGTGCCATTGGAATTTGCTGCTGCTGCCATTTGGGAATTTCTGCTTTAATTTTTGTCACAGATTTTTTGGGGGAGTGGGTGGGGTATAAATGACAAGTGCTTTCTAAATTTATGGTTTAATGGGCAGAATGCTTGCACTGGTCATTAGCTTGGCATCATTAGTGCTTTGATTCATTGGAATTCTAAATAAATTATTTTGTTTATGGCTTTCCTATTTGCAAACTTAAAATAATATGTGCTCTTTCCTTATAGCAGATGGATATAAAGGATGCGAATAAGTTAACATCTAAAACCTTAGTGGGATTCTGATACCACTATTAAATTTAGTTGTAGATACTAATATATGGTATCATCATTGTCATGATCCATCAACAACATTATCATCATGGCTTTCATTATACCTAGATTAATTATGACTAATTAGCAAATAATCCTGTGTATGGATCCTGATTTTCACTCTGAAATGCATTTAGCATCTGTTAGCTTAGGAAACATTTACTTTATTATCATGTACTCTATTGTAAAATATGATTTGGGGTACCCAAGGGCCTGCACATTCAGACAGAAACTATATTGATGTTAAATTATTATTGTTTCCTAATTTTTGGTAGTTGGACAACATGTTAAAAAAAATACCAAGTTTTCAAAATAGACTCTGCACCAAAAACTTTTCCACACCCAGGTAAGAGTGATAGATTTTTCTGGCATTATTTTAAAGTACTGTTTAATCTGTGAAGACAAGAATAACTCTGTTGAGTTTGGGATCCTTTTTAATTGTAATGCTTTGAAGGTGCTAGATACTCAACAAGTAGATGTTGGATTTAATTTTATTCTTAGTATTTGTGATTTCTGTTTTACTGTTAAAAAATCTATCATGTATGGATTTTTGGCTCAGAAGTCTATGATGTTTGTCTCTGATATAGTTTGAAATTATGAAATAGAGCTGTATGGCCTAGAACCTTCTTCAACATTTAAATCCCTGAAATTAGGTAAGATTTCTTAACAAGATATTTTTAATTTATGAAACAAATAATAGAACTCTTCAACTTTAGATTAATACATTTTCATTATATTCAACGTTTGTTTCTAAAATATCCCTTGACGATGAAGGGGAAAAAAAAAGATTGTGAAAAGCATTAAAGCTGGAACATTTTTTGACAGTATGTTTCCATTTTTAATTCAATCTATAACCATATCCTTCATCCATCCTGCCCTGTCTTCATAATGTTTGTCACCAACTGATATATCATTTTTGTTGATTGTTTATCTCCTTCCAATAGGATAAAAGAACCGTGATGGCAGAGACATTTTTTCCCACTACTGTTTAACATATGGTAGGCACTCAAAATTATTTGTTAAATGAATGAATGAATAAACCCTTGGTTCCAGAAAAGATAGAGCAAGGAAAGTAGGATTCTGGAACTTTATATAAATCCAATTTTCTTTTCAAGACCATTTTTAAAGAAACTTAAAAAAATTTTTTTTAAACAGTTCTGGTTATTCACATATGCACTTCCTCTTGAAACTCATTTGAGAATGTAATCCAGCCAGCAAATTTATGAAACAAAAATAAAGAAAACTGGAATGGCAAAACCATAATAAAAGAAATTGGTGGTAAATAGTGAATAAATTTAAGTAAAATCTAAGGCTATAACACTTAGGTCTTTGATCCATTTGAGTTAAGTTTTATATGTGGTGTGAGGTAAGAGTTAACTTTATTCTTTTGCATGTAGCTATCTAGTGGTTCCTGCACTATTTGTTGAAAAGGCTGTTCTTTCTCCATTGGATGGTTTTGGCACTCTTGTCAGTTGATCAGTTGATCGTAGATACCTGGGTTTATTCCTGTACTCACATTCATCCTCTTGCTTAATATAGCTATCCTATGCCAGCACAGCTCTTTCTTGATTACTAATGCTTGTTTAGTAAACTTAGAATTTGGGAAGTATGAGTTTTCCAACTTTGTTCTTTTTCAAGATTGTTTTGGCTATTCTGGATCCTTTTCAATTCCATGTGATTTTTAGAATGAGTTTGTCAATTTCAAAGACCTCATGTAAGAGCTAAAACTATAAACTCTTAGAAGAAACATAGGAGGTAAATCTTCATAATCTCAGATTTGTTAATGGATTTATAGCTATGACACTAAAAATACAAGTAACAAAAGAAAAATTGATAAATTGGACTTTATCAAAATTAAAAACTTTTGTCCTTCAAAAGATACCTTGAAGAAAGTGAAATGCAACTCACATAATGAATTGAAAATGGAAACTATTTGCAAATCATCTATCTGATTATGGATATATCTACAATATATATAAAAAACTCTTATAACTCAGTAATTAAAAGTCACATACCCCAATTAAAAAGTGGATAAAGGATATAAGTAGACATTTCTGCCAAAAAGGAATACAAAATGGCTAATAAACATATAAAAATATGCTCCCCATCATTAGTCATCAGGGAGATGCAAATCAAAACCACAGCAGGGGACTACCACTTCATATCCATTAGGATGTGTAGAATCAGAAAGTCAGATAATGACACGTGTTGTTGAAGAAGGAAAATTGGAACCTTGTACACTGCTGGTGGGAAAGTAAAATAGTGCAGCTACTTTTGCAAACAGTCTGCAGTTCCTCAAATGGTTAAACAGAGGTGCCATATGGTCCAGCAGTTCCACTCTTAAATGTCTATCCAAGAGAAATGAAAAATAGATCAACACAAAAACTTGTGCGCGAATGTTTATTGCAGCATTATTCACAGTAGCTAAAAGATAGGAAAAAACCCTAATGTCTATTACTTGGCGAATGAGTGTACAATGGAATATTATTTGGCCATAAAAAGGAATGGAGTACTGATACATGCTACAATATGGAGGAAACTTAAAAACATTATACTAATGAAGGCAGTCACAAAAGACCATATTTACATGAGATGTCCAAAATAAAGAAATAGTGGTATAAAGTAGATTAGTGGTTGTCAAGGGCAGGTAGAGGGATGGGGGTGGGAGTAGAGAAGTACCTAATGATGGATACAAAATTTCTTTGGGGATGATTAAAATGTCCTGAAATTGACTGTGTTGGCAGGCGCTAAAATCTGTCAATATACTAAAAACCACTGAATTGTACACTGTAAATTGGGAATTATAAATTATTTCTTAAGTTGTGAATATGTAAATTATATCTCGATAAAGCTAATATTAAAAAACAAAGTAAGGCTGTGGCCGGGCATGGCAGTGGCTCATGCCTATAATCTCAGCACTTTGGTTGGCCAAGGCAGGAGTATCACTTGAGCCCAAGAGTTTGAGGTTGCAATGAGCTATGATAATGCCACTGTACTCCAGCCTGAGCGACAGAGCACAACCCTGTCTCAATCAATCAATCAATCAGTCAATCAATAAAGCAAGCAAGCAAGCTGAACAACTGTGTGAACTATGGCTACAGATAAGAATGTCAGGGTTAACTATGTAAAAAAGCAAAAAAGGAAAAAGAAAAAAGAAGGAAGTAATATTAAGAAATATAAGAAAATTCTGAGCTTCCCCTCACTACTCTGAGTCCTCCTTGACTCTTAGAAGTCCTCCTTGATCCATGAGGACCATATTTCGTTCCTTGCTGACCCTTACTGCTCCCAGCACTCTTCTTTACAAGCACAGCTGGCCCAGGTCTGCTTGGGATTTCCTAAAGTTTTTTCAGTTCCTCACCTGTATTATTTTTTCTTTTCCAAGCCATTTAGCTACATCCTATCCCTCCCTCAAAGCTAGATAAGAAACATTTAAAATATTTCAAAATCTATTTCTCATTTTAAAATAGATTTATTTTTTGTTTTTAAACATTGACAGCATTTAAACCTATCAGTATCGTCATTATGCTCTGATTGCATGATTGTGTAGTACAAAATAATTATTTGCTGTTACATACATGTGACATGGCATTATTGCAGACTGCATGCATATTCCCAAAATCCACATGGAGGGGTGTTCTACCAAGGAAGAACATACTTTTTGAGTGAGATTGACAGGGAGCCTAAGTCAGAACACACTTTGGGCTCTTGGCTTTGAAGCCCCTAAGAGGGAGTGGCCAGGAAGCTCTTTTTTTTATCCTAAAGGGAGGAGATGAAGGTAAGACTGGGCTGGAGAAGGGGAGCGCAGTTATAGGGAGGATGTATTATTGCATTCTCTCCTCTTAAAATTGTATTTTGTATCTATTTAGCTGCATTCTGAATCAAATAGGCTTATGTGGAAGCTAAGCCACTATTTACAATATTGCATCTATGAGAAAATATACTCTGAATTATGAAAAACCAAAAACATGCTATTATAGGCAACCTGATTCTAAATCACAGTCATTTTAGAAAAAAATAAGTATCATCTTGGTATTAAATTGCACAGAAAAATTAGGCTACCAGCTCTGTGTCTAGTTTGTGTTTATTTATAGAAAATATTAAAGAATGCATATGGGTTGTATGTATGTGCATGCACACATATATGTATTGGTGGTGGTTTGGTTGTTTCCCTTATATTATTATATTTTCCCCAGTGTTAATCGCAGCCCCACTGCTTATTAATTATGACTGTAAGCAAGCTCCTTAATTGTTCTGAGCTTCATTTTTTCCAGATGCAAAATAAATATAATGGTAGTCCCTGACTCACAGACTTGTCATGACACTTAAACGGCAGAGTGCTTTTAAAGCACTTGGCTTAGTGCCTAGCACATGCCAAGTTCCAAACACTTACAATTACTATGACTTCTACTACAACTGTTTCTTCTTCGGTGCCTACTACATTTCTGTTATTATGTTTAATTCTTTTGCTCAGTAAGGTCTCACCTCACTTAAAAGTGCAACCCAACATCCCCCATATCCATTCCCTGCTTTATTTTCTCCGTGCTGCTTATCACCATTGAGTTTACTATATATTTTACTTCTTTGTAGTGTCTATTTTCTTCCCTTCCCACTACAATGTAAGCTCTGTAGGGCAAGGGTTTCTGCTTGCTCCCTTCAGTACTGTGTCCTCGTACCTAGAACAGTGCCAGGCTCTTAGGAGTTGCTCTATAAATATTTGTTGAGTGAACAAAAAGAAGACTTAAAAACTATCAAGTGGCAGTTTTGCAAATATTGTGACTCTGTGTATCTGAAGGAAAAAGTGAAAGTAAAATAAAATGAGAGAAAACTCCACACCAATTAAAGAGATAGTATAAGTTCCAGTAGGTTTTACATTTTTAGTATGTTTTAAATGTATGTATATAAATAGAAAAGAACAAAAAATAGTTGAAAAAAAGATTTTAAAATTCCTTTCCCACATTTAGTCTCAGTCTTCTTTTTCCCTTGACACAAATAAGGAAAAAACAAATGGGCTATCTTTTTACATCTTCATACTCATGTTCTCTGGTGAGTTCTCAAGTCCCTTTTCTGCCCCTTAACTTCTGTGTAGCAGTGAAGTTTCTGACACAGCTGGGTCTGGCTTGTATAAGCATACTCACAGAGTCCCGCCATGTCACTCACCATGGAGGGAATAGAACTGCTTCAAACAGCAAGACCTTTTCTGGCTCAACTGCTGGTTTATTGTGCTTTGTAGTGTGAAATAAAGGAACAGTGCTTAAAATATGTCTTTTGGAAAAATGTTATATATTGCTTCTTAGTTTCTCCCTCATTCTTACCCTCCATCCCCACCCAGACCCCTTACTCTCAAATCCTGTGTAGCTTAAAGCTAAAAAAGTTTTGAATAATGGGTTGGAGATTATCCTGGAGGATAAATTGCTTTTACCAAATATCCCTGACAGCTCCCTAGACCATTAAATTAATAGCAATGAATGGAGAGATAAGCAAAACTAATGGCAAGCTTAAAGTTTTTTGACAGAGGTTTAGAGTCATCATGATTCTTGTGGTCTCATGAGATCACTCCTATACCCCTCCTTTCATTTTCATATTGTAGTGTTTGTTTATGTAAAGTCTACCTTCACATAGAATTTTGAAGATAAGCTATCAATACAGATTTGTGATTATGTAGCACCACATTCTTAGGAACTTAGCAACTTTCTTAGTTATTTAATTCTTAATATATTTTCTACTCTCTTTAAAGTAGTGAAAGACTAGGTTTCATAAGGAAAGTAAAAACAAATGTTGAAACTTTTCACAGATGCAAGTTCTGGGTCATTGTTGATGATAAATCAGTTTCGAAGCTCCATACGTTTTTTCTCTGCCACTACACAGCATGTCAGTGTCTGGTGTTGATGGAGGGACACTGTTTTCACATTATACCCACCCAGACTCTACCATACTTCCCTGAGGAGTTAATCTGGAAAGAACCAAGAGTAATTTGAGGTAGGGAAAGCAGGTAATAACATCTCATTTGACTTTAGAAAACTTCCAGGGAAGATCATTTTCTTAGTTGTTTTTAAGAATACAAAGAACGTCACTTAAAGATTACCTGTGATTCAAGACTTCATCTTATTGTAATAAATCTTCAAGGAAAGCAGTGTTCTTTTGAGTAAAAGAAATGTTGAAACTTGAAGTTATGGGCACTCACTAGTTTTCTAGGTCGTGCATTTTTCAAACAGTCATAAATATGCCAGTGAACCAAGCTATGCTTTGTGCATCATGAAGATGTGGAGGGACAAAGTGGTTTTCCTTATAACACGGAAATGGACCATTTCCCAAATACCATCAGTGCCAGGTGCAAATTGTGAATTGCCCGTCTTCCTCCAAAGTACATGTCAAGGCTAGTAAACTTCTGCAAGCGCTCAAATATCACAGTTTTGGTAGCCCACCTCTTCCTTGTTTGATTACCAGCCATCCTTCCTTCTCTTGCTCTCCCTTTTCACTAAACTTGGATGTTTTCTGACTGCATTCCTGATGCCCTGCTAGATACTGAGGTTGAAGGACATAAGTCTTCACAAAATGTACCTATTCTTTTAGCTGTGAGGTTTCTAGGTGTACTTTCTAAAGACTTGTGCCTTTCTTCAATCCTCATATTTTGGATTATGCTTACTGTATGTTTTATTTCCAGAATTTTAATTCTTTTTCAAATCTGTTCTTGTTTTATTTTGGCCTGTTTTAAAAAATGATTCCTTGTTTTTGGCTAATGTTGGTTTTTTCACGGTCTTTTTGAGATATATTTTAAAGTCAGCGTTAAAGAGATATTTTAAAGTCATTTTCAGAATGCTATCTTATTTTTATTTCCTCTGGAGTAAATTCTTCCTTCAATTGTAAATCTCATTGGTTCTTTTTCTTAACATTAATGTTCTTTTTGAAAAATTTGGTTTGCAAGCCTGTATTACACAGGAACCCTACGCCACTTGCACTCTTACCCCATATTGTTAATGGTTTTGCGGCCGCCACCGTCCAGCCTCTAAGATGTTCTAGTCCAGAACCAGTTCTGTATTGGTGGCTTAGAGTTTCCATCCAGCTTTGATACTGGAGCTCTAACAGATCTGGTCGGTGGCAAAGCTAGCAGGCCTCTGGAGCAGATCCTCATGTGAAGCTTTGCTGCTGTGTGCCTCTCTTCTTTAGACAGATAGCTTTACATTAAACAAAAAAGAAGTAGCTTTTTTCATCTTCCTTTCACGGGCTGGGAAATTCTACTTCCACCCTTGGTTTTAAGCCACAAGTCTGGCTCAAGGTTCTCTCTTCGTTAGGTGCTTTTAGCCCTTTATCCTGTTACTCAGGAGAGCTGAAATTCACCTCTGCCTTGACATCTACCAGGATTGCAGCTTTAGCTTTACTTACTGCTTTGTGTTTCAGTAGCCTCTATTGTTGTGCGTCAGGCCTATATAGCCATATCTTTTGGATTTTCTACTTTTAAATTTCATCATTGCTTTGTTTAGAATGGCAGTGATGGGGAGTTGTGGCCTTAAAATACAGCCACATGTTTACCATGATGACTTGAATTATTTAAGCTGAGGTGTTTGAAGTTCATCTGAAAGCTTTGGGGAGCTATTACTTTTAGAAGGGTGTGACCTGATTCTATTTTACATTTCAGAAAGATAATTCTGATGTCATGGAAGATGGATTGTAGAAAGGCCAGGAGAACTGTTTGAAGAATATTACTTGTAGGGCAGAGGGTCATGAGATGTCTATGGTGTTAAGGGGGTAGATTTATAAAGGATTAATATCCCTAATGGGTCATAAGGAGCAGTCGCAGTCTTCTAGGCAATGTATTCAGTGATGCCTAGATTTCCTGTCCTCACCCTCAGGGCCAACCTTATTTCCTGATTATACCTTTCATTGTATTACTTACTGACTATTATGAATAGAATACTGAACTTAGGTTTTCTTTGCTTCTTGTGATCCTCAAATTAATGTTTTCTAGATACTTGTGTGGTATCCTCAATAGCATAGAAGCATCAGGGTTGGAAGGGACTTTAATATTTAAGAGAATGAAACTGAGGCTTAGAGAGGCTGATTTCTCTGTCTCTTGGTTATTGGCAAAATAAGAACTACAGCCCTAGAGTTTTAGTTAATTGTCATAAATTACTTCCAGTGTCAGTTTCTTCTGGTTTCTCATCATTAATCACACATATACAAGCATCTTTTTCTTTACCCAGTAGAATTACTGTCATAGCAAATTAGAATTTTTTTGCATCTGAGAACTCACAGGTTCTAATGCTTTGCAGTTTTTTTTTGCTGAACTCCAACTTAGATAGTGATTATTTCCTCCTTTTACTTTGCAATTAATTTATTTTTCTCATTTCCTCTGCTTGCCTGCAGTGTAGGTACAAGCATCATTCCTGTCCACCCTCCCATCCTCAGGAGCCCTGCTTGTCTCACATCAGTTCACACATCCCAAGGAAACATACACTGATCTACATTGCAGCAGAATAATCATGGGCAATATTGAAAAGGAAATAAGACATATGTCCTGCTCAGTGTGACCTGTGTTTTCCTGTAAAAATCTAAGTTGTGTATTGCATTGCAGTTTAATGTGAAAAAACTTGAAAACATAGCACTTAAGTTTTTCCATTTTGAAACTATGTGGCAAATACCTTTTTGTATACCTTTTGTTATAGAAAGATGCTACTATTAATGTTTAATACCACTAAACATTAATAAACTATTAAACATTAATACTAAAAGCATTGATAACAGAATATTAATTATTATTAATGTTTTTCTCTTAGGAAATAATATATCTTGCTGAATTGCCTAATCATATGCTTACATCAGGTTTGTTACATCATGGTTTATTGAGGAAATGAGTCCTCATCAGAACTCAAACATGGAATTTAGAAAAAGGCATCTGGAGAAGAATGAGCCATTTTGGAATCACTGTCTTCTCTGAGGATATCTGCCGTATTTGGTGATATTGAAACACTGTCTTCTTATTTATTCATTCCCTCAAGAAACATTGCCAAATGCCTGTTCTGTGCTAGCCACTGCGTTAGGCACATAGTGGTGAACATGATGGAGATAGTTCCTGTTACTAACTTTGCCTCTAAAATTAATAGTTTCCTTTATGTATAATTTGCTTCTATTAAATCAATAGAATGGGTTGGTCCAAATGGAGCAGATTAAGCACATTGTTCTTCCAATATTAGTCAGTTGAAGACAGACTTCTATTTTGTTAATTTAGCATTTAATCAAACTTAAACAAAGGGTATGCCTTCATTCAAGTCTTCTGAACCTGTAATAAGCTGGTGATTTGAGTTCACCTTCAATGTAACTATCATTACCTTTTTATAGACTAAAATCACTTAGTATAGTAACCTGGCATTTTCATTATAGTACTGCATATAGTTCTACAGTGTCACTCATGACTCCTTCAGTGTCAGTCTTAGTGATTTGTGTGCATTTTAGCTTCTTAAATCTAGAATCTCCTTGGTATTTACTACTGCTCTTGCCTACCTATTTCAAACTGTAGTTTAAGAGTTGAAACCTGCCTTGTGTCTTCCACAGCAAGTAGAGAGAAGCTCATATGTGTCTCTTTCTCAGGTCTCTCCATCCCTCCTGAGCCTGCATCTCCCGCGGCTGCCTGTCTGTGTCTGGTAGCTCTTTGTATTCCCACCCTGTCCTTTCTTGAGCGTTATGTAAATTTTATTCCATGTTGATGAAAGCATCTTCTTTACCATTTCCCTCTCATTTTTTGCCATAATTCTTGTTGTTTTGGGCTCCTGGTTCTTCTTTCCAGGGCTTTCAATAAAATATTTGCCACAACACATGTAAGTCTCTCATGAGGGGTTACTTATTTTAAAAAGCTTTTGTATATTTCTCCCACAGCTTAAATATTTTTTCCCTAATATTCCTTCTAAAATTGCTTCGCTGTATGCTATTTTTGGGAGAGAGAGGTCAAAAGAAATGGAGACAAGGAAGAAGGGAAAACAGATTATTTACCCACATAATATGATGTTGCTTTGGCCTTTCTTGTTTTGTGACTTACTCACCAACACACGCACATGCCAGTTTCCAGTGGGATTGAAAGCTCCCTAAACTGAGTTATTTGTCCTACCTAGAAACTTCAACTCTACTTCTTATCGTAAATGAACTCTCCCCATGTGGATAATGTTGTAACCTCAGGCCATCTTGTAGCATCTCAAAGCCGTTGAACCATTTCAGCAAGTTCTCATTTTTTGTTCAGTCATTTTAACTATTAACTAAAGAATTATTAGTTATTTAGATTCCAAAGTTAGTGCTCTGTTCATATTGTTACAGTAGTGGGCATTCCAAATGTAATTATAGTAGTTATAAAAGGAAAAGTACAACTTTATAATAATAATAGTAATAATAATGAGGCCTATGTTTGCTGTGTTTCAGTCTCCTTATACACAACCGAAGTCACTTTTCATTATTTTGTCTGTACAGAGAACACCAAAAGGTACCATAATCTGGGTGGTGACTGGCAGCAAACATTAAATCCTATAGTTATCTCTGGTTTATCTTTAATCCCTTGGTTTAATATTTTAAGGCCCTTTGCTAGGTACCCCTGATATAATTAATCCTTCTGTTCACTCCTGTGACATCATCCTCATAGAGCTTGAGGACTTTTAGCTCATTTTGCTATATGTATGATCAAAATAACTTAGAAGATTAAAGTTATAAAAATCACAAAATACATTTCAAAGCTAATTTGATTGTTTACTTCTCGGTTTATATGTATAATTCTAGTGTCACATCAATGCCTTAGTGTACTTATGTACTTTTGAAATTTTATCATCAAAGTTAGAAATCTATTGAATGATTCAAACCATAGAATGATTGATTATGTAACAATAATGCTTTTAGGATATATGCATCCAGAATTCAAAATGGCTGATGAGAGCTTATTAATATTACTGGATGTAAGTGGTGAGCAAGATTTAGGGCTTTTCTTCTTTAAGCACATTCTAAAATACTGAAACTCTGTCACTACCACTTGATCTAGAGGAGAAGTTTGTTCTTAATCTTTCTTATGTCATGGACTTCTTCAGCAGTCTGGAGAAGCCTATGGATGTTCTCAAAATACTATTTTTAAAAATATAAAACAAAATTCTTAGGATTATAGAGAAAACTGACTCTATTAATATGTTAACATACTTAAAAGCCAGGTTTGTGATGCAGTAATGTGCCATAACACATCATAGAACAAGACCTGGCAGTGGGCCTAGTAACCACTGGAATGGCAAAGCAGTGATGCGTACAATGATACTTCATGGCATCTGCAATAACTATACTGTAGTGTCCAAGTGGCTTATGTCTTTATTGGTGAAAAGGTCACAGATAGTAATATTACTACTGAGGATTGTGGGTTACATTCAAAATAGAAGGGAATTCTAAATTTCAGATAGAATTTAGTGAAAATGAAGAAGTGTTTTTTTTAAATCCAAATCCCATGCCTCCCCCCTGAATTCTATCCATGGACCTCATGGACGCTTGGTTAAGTGCCCCTGATATAATTAATTTCATTAGGTAAGCTGACTTGTTATTTCTGTTTATCTGTAAAGAATCTCTGTGAGTTTGCTCTAGAAATAACTGGGTAATTTCTTCTGGTGCCACTTTCTCACATAGAAATCACAACAGGTTTTCCTGTATTTATCACTGGCTGCTAAACCTCTGTAAAATGGACAGAGAAAAGATGTCTGATGTGGCTAATTTCTGATAATTGGAGTCACACAGTATTTTTAAATTAAGATTTTCTGCAAACCAGAAGACTTAATTTAATATTTGTCCTAAACTAATTTTAATTAATTAAAACAAGTTAATGTTTGCTTTAAACTTAGATAATATTTGTTTTACCTGAAAAAGCAAGAAAGACTTTAGGGAATGGGACCAGAGGTTCTTAGAGAATATGGAAGTAGCAAAGAATTGTGACCAAGGAGGTATCACTGAAGTGGGAAAAAAAAACAACCAAAAACACATTTTAGAGATGAAGGTTCTCATACTCAGGAATATCCTTGGAACAACTGGTCTTCCTTTTGGTGTCAGTGAAAGAGAGGAACTGGCAAGGTGTTACAGTGTGGTTGGCCTTCCAGAACAGGAGCTGAGCCCTCAAAAAAATCAAAAACTTTAGAGTGCTCTGAGAGCAGAGCGCACCCTCTGTGTTTTCCACTCTGACTAGTAAAAGTTTCAATTTGGCTAAAAATGTAAGCTCATGGAAAAAAATTCACTCAACAAATTTTTTTTGAGTGCTCCTGTGTACTAAACAATAGGGATGAAAGATGGAAAGCTACGGCTCCCCACAACGGGGGGAGGGGGGGTGGACAGACAGACAAAAGCAGCATGTAGTGACTCTCTTCAGGAGTCTTCAGAGAAAGGTGTATTTAGGGATAGTTACTTTGTCCTGTATGATGAATGTTCTGATTCCCTGTGAAAGCCCTTAGTCTGCTTTGAACATGTCAAAAAATTTAATGAAAACTATATCTTAATATACCTTGAGCTTACAAAGGCAAAGATAATCACGTTTGTGTAGACTGCTTAGAGTTTATCACTCTGGTGGAGTAACAACTTTATAATCATTTAATAATATAATGGTCCAAATTAGAAATGTTTTGAACAAAAGATATAACTGTAGTAGAATAAGGAAAAATCATACACAGTTGGGATCCTGAATGTGAGGAATAAAAGGGTTTGAACTGTAGAGCTGGGCCTTGGGCCGCGGGCAGACAGAAGTGAGGCTGGGAGTACAGCGCACCTTGAGAAGGCCCAGGTGAAGTTGTGCCATCCTCTTCCTGAGCAATTGCTGGCTCCCAGCGCCCTCTGAACAAAGTAAAGACTGGCATAGGACTCCTTTTCCACAGACACGGCCATGCATTTGTCTTTCCTTTTGCTCACACTGACCCCCCCATTAGAATGCCTCACACCCACACCCCGTCCTGAGTGGGCCTTTCTTTGATCTGCCCTTGTCGTCTGTCCCTCCTTTAAGTCTCTATTCCTCAGTCCCACCTCCGCACTTTGTAACCATGTCAGCACCCCTCCCTTAATCCCTGTGGTCTCCCTTTTGTAGCCTCTCTGTGCCTCTTTCTAATCTGCAACTATAAGGCAAACTGGGAGGGCAGGGTTCTGTTTCTTTTCACCTTTGTATTTCCTGTAGTCAGGAACTGCCCCTGCACCCTCTCTAGATGCTCTCCCTGCCTGCTGAGCTGCAGTGCT
This sequence comes from Cheirogaleus medius, assembly GCA_008086735.1. NCBI lineage: Eukaryota > Metazoa > Chordata > Mammalia > Primates > Cheirogaleidae > Cheirogaleus > Cheirogaleus medius. Next base: position 1,636,489 of record VBSM01000373.1, on the reverse strand, counting down.
TCTAGATCTACACCTGCCTGACTTTTAGCCTTGGAAAAACAGATTTGCATCTGGGACCAGCTGCTAAGTAAATGTCAGCTTTGCTGGGCTCCTGCTAACTAGAAGAGCCTAATTCATAATGGAAAGTAATGTTTTATTGTTGCTTTCCTTGATTAATAACTTTCACTTACAGAGGAACTGTAAACAGTTGGGCTGCTTGTGTGGTCTTAGGCATTTCCAGCTAGTTGGTATCACAAGCCTCCTTATGTGTCTGTGAAATCAAATGTTAAAGGAAGAGTTCTGATCTTTGGTTATCTTTTACCACATTTAGTTCTTTTGCAGACAGATCTCTTTCCTAAGGCAACATTTGTAATCAGGAAACTTTGGTTTATTCGTTGAGATCTTTTAAATGGGATTTGCTCCATATGTGAAGTTTGTTCCATCATTAATAGTATTAATATAATAAGGTCATTGAGGAAATTACCTGTCTAAACTTCAGAGTTAATGCTATCTTATTCATTCAAGTGAATACCTTCCACGTGACAGACACTCTTCTGAGTGGTAGGAACAGGAACAATGAGAAAAGCAAACAAAGCCCCTGGCCTCACTTTAGAGTCCAGCATGCTGGGTATTGTGAGGTGAAGCTGCCAGGAGAGCTGGGGGTGGAGGGAGCTGTTCTCCTTGATGAGCTCCAGGGAGGCTCTTTGGGAAGAAAAGGGGTTGGGGGCATTCAGAGCAGAGGGGGCATTCAAACACCCAGGCCCTGAGGCAAGGCTGGTCTGGAGGCAGGGAGGAAGGCAGGCTGGAAAGGCCAAAAGCTGTGGGACTCATAGGCCGCCCAGTGAACCATAAGGGTCTAAAGAGGCAGACAACATATGTTACAAGCTGTGTTGCCTGTGTTTAAATCCCTCCATGTATTCTTACTGTTTCAGCTAAAAAGCCTGCAAGAAGTTCATCTTTACGCATCATTTTGTTGTAAACTTCCCTTTGGCTGTGTTTGAAATGTTTTTCCTTTCTAAAATTGTTATTCAAATACTTTTTCCCAATTCATTTACGCTTTAGAAAATAATAGTTCTATTAAAATTTGGAGCATAATTAAATGTGTATTTCATCTAATTTGCTGTAAATAAATGGAACTTTTCTTCACATGGCTTTCCATTTTAAAATTCCAGGTCTATTTTGACCTCTGTGTCATTCTAGGGGATTAAGGCCCCGTCCCTATGCAGTTTATAGTCTAGTTAGTGTGTGTGGGAGCGTATTTTTCTTCCTTTTCATTTGCCTCAGCGTTTGCTTTCAGTAGGTTTCTGCAAAACTTAACCCCCAGACTAAGGTTTAGTGCAGTATTCTTCCTTGGGGTTCCCATTCTCAAAAAGGGAATTTGTGCTGGGAGATTCAAGATTTGTCCATGAGAGATTCCAGGCCAAGGGAAGGAGGCAGAGCACTAAAAGCCTCTGCTGGGTGGTGAGCCTCCCATGTGGTGTTGGATCAGCAGTCTCTCAGGGACCATCCGAGGACCCATGTTTGGGAGCTGGCATGTTATTTGCTGTGCTTCTTTGGTAGAGAATCACAACGTGTGACATTTCTGACCTCAAGGATTCAATTTCAGGGATCATTTTTAATAGATAAAGATGTGAGCACTGTAGTCACCACCTCATGGCAATCACTCTGCTAGTCAGACTCGGTTTGTTTTCTCTTGTAATCATCTCATATAAATAATGTTTTCACTGTCACTGTTATCAATACAGTTAATTTATCCTACTTGATTAGAATACCCTCCTACATCTCTGTTAAGTTTTCATGTAGGTAGTAAATAACATGTAGTTATTTTGACTTTGAAGAGGTAAAGGGGCTTTAAGGATAGTGGAATTCATCATTATTTGTTTGATTTGTTGTGAGGCCTAAGCACACTGAGCTCAGGCCTTCCATAATAGTCTGATACACTGTTTTTGTTGTTGTTATTCACAGATTCATCTGTGTGTTTCTCTCTCATACCCCCCCAACCAGATGGATATCCTCACAGAAGTTACCCCTTAACCACTTTTGTAGGCTTATGACCAGTGAAGACAGAAGCTCAGCAGGCAGAATAGGTGCTCTGTGGACAGTGATAACTGTGGCAGTTGTTAGAGTTGTTCGCCAGACATGTCTGGCTCTCCACTGTCCAAGCAAAGGGGGGCTGCACTCCCCACTGTTTCTGAAGTAAAGTGGTACCATGTTACCAGCATTGGCCTATGCAGTGGGAGTAGTGGAGATGTGTATCTCTTCAAGGTAGAAAGTTTGAAAGCCTGAGTATGGTTTGCCTCCTCTCTTTCTTTTTCTTTTTCTTTTCTTTTTCTTTTTCCCCCTTTCCCCTTTCCCCTTTCTCCTTTCCTTTCCTTTCTTTTCCTTTCTTTTCCTTTCCTTTCCTCCCTCTCTCCCTCCTTTCCTCCCTTTCTCTCTCTCTTTCTTTCTCTCTTTCTCTCTCTCCTTCTCTCTCTCTCTCTCTCTCTCTCTCTCTGAACCTACATCATCTATGCATCAGGTGCCATAGTTTCATGGGATCCTTCTGTGTGATATAGCACCCAGCATGCGGGTGAGCTACAGACAGCTGGCCTAAATTGGTCCAGGCCAGTTATGGAGGCTGAGAAGTCCCATGTCAAGGGGCCATGTCTGGTGAGAGCCTTTTTGCTGGTGGGACTCTCTGAAGAGCCCTGAGGCAGCACAGGCTTCATGTGGTGAGGGGGCCATGACGCAATTTTAAAAGCGTCTATGATTTACATCCCAATGTGTAGACTGTACAGAATCAAAATGTTAAACCTTCGGCATCTATATGTATGTCACCCACAGCCCGTTTAGGGGACCATTTCTAATTTTCTGTTTGTTTCGAGAAAGGACATGATTTACTGCACATAAATAAATTAGAATAATCCTTTCTATATCCGTTTTTATCTTTGACTGTTGATAAGTGCAACTGGCTTTGTGTTTGAACTTAAATTTCCTGTTTGCCAGAAAATTAATAAAGAAATAATGGACGTAAACAAAACTCTAGAACAATTGGGCCTGACTGACATTTACAGGACATTCTACCCAAAATCCACTGAATATACGTTCTTCTTATCAGCTCATGGGACATTCTCTAAGATTGACCATATCCTAGGACAAAAAGAAAGTCTCAAAAAATTAAAAAAAATAGATATTATACCATGTATCTTCTCAGATCACAGCAGAATAAAAATAGAAATCAACACTAATAGAAACTCACATTTCTACACAAAAATTTGGAAATTAAACAACCTTCTGCTAAATGGTTACTTCATAAATGAGGAAATCAAGATGGAAACCAAAAAATTCTTTGAACTTAGTAACAATGGAGAAACAAGTTATCAAATCCTCTGGGACACAGCTAAAGCAGTACTGAGAGGAAAGTTTATTTCCATAAATGCCTATATCCAAAAGTCAGAAAGATCACAAGTAGACAATCTTAAGAATTGACTCAAAGAACTGGAAAAAGAAGAACAGATTAACCCCAAACCCAGCAGAAGAAGTGAAATTAACAAGATCAAATCAGAACTAAATGAAATTGGCAACAGGGAAACTATACAAAAGATTAACAAAACAAACAGTTCTTCGAAAAAATAAACAAAATCGACATGTCTTTGGCTAGACTAACGGAAAGCAGAAAAGAGAAATCTCTAATAAGATCCATCACAAACAAAAAAGGAGATATAACGTCTGATCCCACGGAGATACAAGATATAACCTACAAATACTATAAAAACCTTTATGCATACAAACTGGAAAATGAGGAGGAAATGGACAAATTTTTAGAAACACACAGCCTCCATAGGCTCAACCAGGAAGAAATAAAATTCCTGAACAGACCAATATCAAGAGCCGAAATAGAAACAGCAGTTAAAAACCTTCCTAAAAAGAAAAGTCCCAACCTAGATGGTTTCACACCTGAATTTTACCACACCTACAAAGAAGAACTGGTGCCTATCCTTCAGAAATTATTCCACAACATTGAGAAGGATGGAAACCTACGCAAGTCATTCAGCCAATATCACTTTGATACCAAAGCCAGGAAAGGATGCAACAAAGAAAGAAGACTACAGACCAATATCCCTTATGAATATAGATGCAAAAAATCTCAAGAAAATCCTAGCCAACCGAATCCACATGCTTATCAAGAAAATAATCCATCATGACCAAGTTGGCTTCATCCCAGGGATGCAGGATGGTTCAACATATGCAAATCTATAAATGTAATTCACCACATAAACAGAAGCAAAAACAAAGACCATATGATCCTCTAAATAGATGCAGAAAAAGCATTTGACAAAATTCAATACCCTTTTATGATAAGAACACTTAATAAAATAGGCATAGAAGGGGCATACCTAAAAATGATACAAGCCATATATGACAGACCCACAACCAACATCATACTGAATGGGGAAAAACTGAAAGCATTCCCACTTAGCACTGGAACCAGGCAGGGTTGCCCACTATCTCCACTTCTATTCAACATAGTGCTGGAAGTCCTGGCTATAGCAATCAGACAAGATAGTGGAATAAAGGCATCCAAATGGGGACAGAAGAGATCAAACTCTCACTCTTTGCTGATGATATGATATTATATCTAAAAAACCCCAAGAATTCAACAAAGAGACTCCTGGAATTGATAAATGAATTTAGTAAAGTCTCAGGATACAAAATCAATACACACAAATCAGAGGCATTCATATATGCCAGTAGCAGTGAAATTGAGAACCAAATCAAAGACTCAATACTCTTCACAATAGCAACAAAGAAAATAAAGTACCTAAGAATATACTTAACTAAGGAGGTAAAAGACCTCTACAGGGAGAACTAGGAAACTGAGGAAGGAAATAGCAGAGGACGTTAACAGATGGAAATCCATACCATGCTCGTGGGTCGGCAGAATCAACATCGTTAAAATGTCTATACTACCCAAACTGATCAGGAGATTCAATGCAATCCCTATTAAAATCCCAACATCATTTTTCACAGATGTAGAAAAAATAATTTTACGCTTCATATGGAACCAGAGAAGACCCCGTATATCAAAAGCAATTCTAGGCAATAAAAACAAAATGGGAGGTATCAATATGCCAGATTTCAAACTATACTGCCAAGCTGTAGTAATTAAATCAGTTTGGTACTGGCACAAAAACAGGGACATTGACCAGTGGAACAGAGCTGAGAACCCAGATATAAAACCATCCTCATGTAGCCATCTAATTTTTGACAAAGCAGACTAAAATATTCACTGGGGAAAATAATCCTTATTCAATAAATGGTGCTGGGAAACTTTGATAGCCACATATAGAAGGCTGAAGCAGGATCCACACCTTTCACGTCTCACAAAAATCAACTCACGTTGGGCAACAGACTTAAACCTAAGGTATGAAACTATTAGAATTCTAGAGGAAAATATTGGAAATACTCTTCTAGACATTGGCCTAGGCAAAGAATTTATGAAAAAGACCCCAAAGGCAATCACAGCAGCAACAAAAATAAATAAATGGGATCTGATCAAACTAAAAAGCTTCTGCATAGCCAGAGAGGAAACAGACAACCTACAGAATGGGAGAAAATTTTCACATCCTACACATCTGATAAGGAGCTGATAACTAGAATCTATTTAGAACTCTGGAAAATCAGCAAGGATAAATCAAACAACCCTATCAAAAAGTGGGCAAAGGACATGAACAGAAACTTTTCAAAAGAAGACAGAATAATGGCCAACAAACACATGAAAAAACACTCAACATCTCTAATCATCAGGGAAATGCAAATCAAAACCACATTGAGATATCACTTATCTCCAGGAAGGATGGCCTTTATCGAAAAGTCCCTAAATAATAAATGTTGGCGTGGATACGGAGAGATAGGAACACTCCTACACTGCTGGTGG